>JAGFZM010002156.1:227726-239049 GCA_017657215.1 Limnothrissa miodon | reverse complement strand
CACACACACACACACACACACACACACACACACACACACACACAAGAGCGAAAGGACAGAAGGGCGAGTTCAACGACAGCGGTCAGCTGAACCCAGTAGCAATTCTGCAGTTAAGAATCAACTCGAAACATCTCACAAACGATCGGACATCACAGATGAAGTGTTTAATACATGAAGTGTTTGACTACATGGGGCAGAAGGACGGCAACTGCATCAAAAATGACCGCGATACACCAGAACCTTCTCTGCCCGACCCCCACCCACCCAGACAGACCCGCAGGATTTAAAGACTTGCTCATGCCAACTGCCCACCCAGCACAATCCTTTAAAAACTGAAACTGAACAGTAAGCAAGCAGCTTCTTTTGATGTCCACAATAAACCATCACACTTCACTGAGGCCCTCCGATTGAGATTAACTGTATGGCTGACAAGGAATTTGAGCCTCCGAACACTAGTCCAAACAGGCTTCTTTGGAATATTTGATCAAGAAGTTATATTGCAAGGTCTCAGCGAACAATCGAATGTTCTCTATGAGGCCAATGGCAGATGAAAAGTATTTATATAAAAAAAAAATCTTTTGCAATGCATTACAAGTGTTATTGTTCTCATGTACCAGAAGAGGTCTGTATAGACAAATGTCAATGTCATCCTATCACCAGTCATAACAAATAAACATAGCTGTAGCTAGAGATAATATAACATATATAGAACCATGGAATACAATGGAGTATAGTCTGGCTGGGAGGATTTCAGTGAATACTGAGCAAGATACATGTATGGCAGAGAATGGGATAAACGCAACAACAGTATGCAGATGACAGGCTGTCAATCATCTGTAGTCCCCCCACAACACTAGGTCAAGGTGAATCTCATTGGTTTGTTAACCTTTCAAAACACCTATTGAACCCAGCACAATCTTTGATACGTTTCCCTTCCATCTCTGAAGAATGGATGCAAACAGTGTTACTATTTTCTTGGCAAGAAACGGAGAGCTTATGTTTTGTTTGTTTTGTTTTTTTGTTTGTTTTTTGTTTTTTTGCATTCTATACAGACAAACCTCCACCATCCATTCATTATATATTTACAGCGCACCCAAATAAGTGTTTGTGCATGCCTTCCCTGTTTGACTAAAACTACAAAAAAAAAGGATTACATCACAAAAAAAAACATGTAAGAAATAAACATCCACATTTTTACAATTCAAAGCTTAAATATAGGCATATTTTACCCAGCACATGCAGCTAACCTCCACTCATTCCGCTGAACAGGAGAGGAAGGGACGTTTTCATAAAAACGGGGAAAGAGAACGCGCACAGGAGAGAGAGAGAGAGGGGTGCGTCTCTCCCTCATAGATTTTTTTTTAAATATGAATATTATAATTGGAAGCCACATCTCCTTATATCCATAAAGTTTATGTATTCTAAAAAAAAAAAAAAAAAAAAAAAAAGAATATAGAAACTGTGTCCACTGCACCAGAGACGGGGTGGGGAGGGGAGAGGAGGGATAGGGGGAGAAGCAAGTAGGCAGGCAGAGCATTTCTACTCTTGGGTGAAGCTCAGTTCAAACAGTCACCCCTTCAAAAGCACCCTCGGGTGTTCGAGAGGCTCTCAGGTGTGCCTAGCAACCCACACACACACGTGCGCGCGCACTTACACACACACACGCACAAGCCAGCAGCTATTTGCTGATGGTGGCCAGAGGAGCCTCCCTACTTCGCATCCACCCTTCACCCCACTTTAACTGGAGCGTCACAGCCTGCTGGGGAGTGGCACGTGTGCAGCAGAGAGCAGGGCGGAGGGCTGGGAGACACTGCAGGGGTGGGGGTAGGTGGGGGGGGGGGGGGGGTTGAGGTGGTGTTTCCTCAGGAGAAGCTGAGGGAGTTGGCTGTGCTGGTGCGGTGGCGGAGGCCAGACATGGTGTCCATGTGGCTGCTGGAGGGCTTGAGTGGCGTGGTGCAGCCCACTGCCTGCGGGAAACGCTGGTGGTATCGGTCCAGCCGCAGGTACTTCACCGTCACTAGCTTACCTGCAACACAAGCACACACACAATTGGGATTTTACACACTTTCAGTACATCAGTGTTGACTTGCTTTCAATGACAATCATTCCTAAAAACCTATTTTATGCCTACTTAAAAAAAAATGCCTTCAAATATGGGCATTAATCACAGCAGCAGGGTCGTTAGAAATTATACAAGCCCAGGTGGACCTCACAGTTGAAAAGGAACTAAACTGCATTTGGTAAATAGCAGTCGTTTCAAAATGACATATGGTCACTTGCTTTCTGTTGACTTCTCTATTCATTGCAACCAATTAAACTACAAACTGCACAGGAAATGATGTTTCCATGACCATTTCCTGTAAAAAAAAAAAAAAAAAAAAAAGCTGCATTCTACAAATTCTGCTTCCCGTCGGTCCCCCTGTCTGACAGTGTTCAAGCTGAAAAAGTGAAGTATTGTCTCCCAGCAGGCCTTACCATCAAACCACGAGCCATGCAGCGCCTTGAAGGCCTTGCCAGAGTGCTCTGCGGACAGACACTTCACATATACGCAGCCCTGGGTTGGATGAGAGGAACAGACAGCTTGGTCACACATTTGGGCATGGCCCTTTCAGTTCAATTTTAGCTACAGGACTCGAAATGAACAGGAATAACAGACAAAAAAACAGACCACTTAAAAAAAAAAATAATAAAAATGATACACCAGGAATCTCCTTTCACAAAAATCCAAGCGGACATGAATACTAGTGACACATGTTTGAGGCTGGGGTTAATGGCAGTAAGCGCGTCTTAACGGGCACAATTCCTTAGAAAAAACGACAACCCACCTCTCTAGAATTTTTGTCAACGGCGATGTGCACAATCCCGTCGTTGTCACTGCACTTCTCAAGGATGGCTTCGTGGATGGCTAGGTGCCAGTTCTCCCCGACCTCCCTAAGACAGCCAGACAGTACAGAATTTAGAGGCAGATTTCCTAGTGGATTCCGCTAATGGCTGAGGGTTGTATGGGGGTGTTTGTGAGCGGGGCAGGAGACACTCACATTACAGGGTCAAACATGTTGCGGATCTTCAGACACGGTGTTAAACTGTTGGGTGGAGAGTTCCTCTTGTCCAGTGGGAATGCTGAAATGGGTCACCAAAGCAGACAAGACGTTAATGAGCTGGATCCCACAAGCACTTACATTCAGGCTCTTCACAGAAAAAAAAATTAAAACCTAAAAAATTATATGTAATCTTCTAAACCACAGCAGGGTCTTAGTCAGGACAATGGTAGCATTGTAATGCATCATATTGTTCAGATGACATAAGTCTGCCCAGACAGGTAGGTAGGGGCTGATTATTACAGAATGTGACCCATCAGCAGTGAAGAGTCATACCCCCAGGAAAGCAAAAGGAAACTGCTTAGAAAACCTTAATGGACCACTAGTATTAATAGAGCAATATGCAGGTTTTATTAATTTTGAATGGTGTGTAAGCTTTACTATTAATTTGTCAAACTGGTCAGCATCACATGAAGCTACAAAAAGCATCCACTCTGTCAATACCAACACCACTCCGTCAGTACCTTTGCCTTGCCACTGTTTGGAGGGCATCATGGAGAGCTTGTCGCCAGGCAGGGAGGGCTGCAGCCAGCGCCAAACCTCGCGGTCCACACCCTCCACCCTCTGACGCTCGGTGCGCACACGCGACTCATTGGCTTCTAGAAACTTCACGGCTCTGTCCCACACCTTCTTCATCTTCTTCCTATGGAAACACGGCACACAGCTGGTTATCCAGGGTCAGACAGACAGACAAACACACACACAGAAACCGAAATCTATCTAAAGAGTAATCAATTCTGTAAACTAGCAAAATAGTAATGCTCACGCATTAAGGATGGTACAGTTAAAGGCTTTATAGACTAATTTTTGACAACAGTACTACCACATCTTTAATGTGCAACCACACTAACAAGAATGCCAGGCACTCTGAAAAATACACATGTTCATTTGTCCAGAGCAATTAAATTCTGTATTTTTTACATCAGGCTAGAAGGTGCAGACAAGGGACTGAGTAAAAAGACATCGGTTTTATAAATACTGTACAGCCTGTGGAAGTGGAAGTGGAAGAGCAAGAGGACAAAAATCTTCCAAGAACGTCATTTTACACACACAGTGAAGGTACAATAGCCCCAACTCAAAATGAACTACACTGAATGAACACTACAATGAAACTGCGCAGCTACAGCACAGCTATTTACTGAATCCCTCAAACCATGGGTATCTAACAAGGTTGGCAATGTCTCAAGGCAGAGTACAGAGTCTTCCTTGCTTTGCTCCAGGCAGAAACCCACCTGTCCTGAGGCAGAACCAGCGAGTCTCGCACATGTGGGACAGGCAGGTAGGGCTGCAAGTCCAAGTCCTTATTCTCTTGACAGGCCTCATTGTGGCTCCGCAGAACATCTGCACATATGCGCGCACACACACACACACACACACACACACACACAAAGGACAACAAATCAAATACCAAATATAGTGATTTGATTATGTCAAAGATAAGGGTACTCTGGCTGGGGCTGTGTTAGCCAGTGAAAAGAGGGTGTTTGCTGTGGCGTACCAATGATTCTCTCCACCATGTCATACATCTGCCTGGTCTCCTCCTCCTCTCTCCTCCAGCGGTACTTCATGTAGCTCAGCAGGGCCCAAACCATCCCAATGCCTGGTCACACGCACATACAGAGACAAAGAGAAGCTATGGGTGTCAGCTACAAAACCGGGTCAAATGACCAGCATTATCGACCACCTGTACCATTTTCCCAAGCGTCCATACCTGCGAGGATGAGGAGCACGCGGAGGATCACCGTGAGGAAGGCCCGTCGGAAGCGGCACAGGAAGGACATCTTGGGGTGGGTGGACTCCAGGCGGCTTATCTCGGACACGTCCGTCACCGGCTCCTCGGGGCCCTCTCCCATCAACCTGAGTGGCAAGACAGAGGAGCTCGGGCTCTTTAGGTGGCCAGCAGCTGGTCTCTCTCACACACACACACACACACACTTTCTCTCTCCCTCTTTCCCACCCCCCCTCTCTCACTACTCACGATAAGATAAAAGCAGAGGCTGCACCGCCCAACACAGTCTACTGAAGCCTATAACAAAGTGCCCCAGGATTCAAGACTGCTTTAATTCCGAGCATCAACAGTAATCATATTAGCACAGGCCAGACTATAATCTGCAGCTCAACTTAGCTCTTCACATTGCATTTCATTACATTCAAATGGAATTACTTTGGAAAGCTCACTGACAACGTATGTGCACTCATTCTACGCCTCATATCTACGTGAGCTGGCAAGCCCCATCAACATTTTCTGCAGTGAACATCAAAACTCACACTATTTTTAGCAGAAGAATTAGTGGAACTTACTGGATTCCCACATCCTCCCCGGTTCTAATGATCCATTCCAAAGCACTCAACACAAAGTCATCATAGGCAGCATTTTGACGCTGAGGACAAGAAGAAAGACCATTGATCAACCGATTAGTTATTGCGTTCCACTGACACAACATTTTTTAGAAACGAAAAACTGACGGTAAAGGTGTACAGCTCTGTGCCTCATACTTCTGCTTCAACACTCAATGCAAGCAATGTTCATCCATGGCCTATGTTTTAGTGGTGTGTTTCCGTATGAGGGTGGGTGGGGTGGTGCAAAATACAAACACAGAACAAACCTTCAAATAGTCTGCAGCGTCGTTCATGGACAGACTCCTGTTTAATACATGCTTCTGGTCTCCACAGTCATATTCACCTGATAGACATCAGCGGTTTGGGTGTTTAGATCAAACAGAAAACTGAATGAATAGAACCGATCTTTATTCATTTGGCTAGAGAGCCTGAGAAATATGCTACGTGGTACAGTTGTAACAGTCACCAGCATGGGGATCGTACCTGCAATACTGGCAAGGTGATCGTGCAGCTGAAGCAGAAGTTTCAGGATGGTGTCCTTTTCTTTGTCGCTCTAGGGAAATCAAGATGGAGAATTGAAAAGAGCGCTCTGACAGAGAAAGAGTAGCATTCTGACTGGGTAGTGCTTTGCAGCACACATCACTAGCCATGTTAAAATCTTAAAACCACACTTACATAAGCATCATCAAATGCTGTTCCAAAGGGGTGGTTCCGAACTGAAAAATAAAAGGGACAAATTTTGATCATCAGACAGTGGTGTTTTTTGGAAGTCTGCTGCTAAGAGTGGCTCCACTTAAGGGGTTACATCATACGCAAGAGACGAAAATCTTTCCCAACAGTGGCTCAAGTGGGAGTGAGTAACTGCCGTTCAGACGCCGGTCGCCTCACACTTGAGTCAGCGTCTGAACACGGGGATCACTCCTCTGGCTTGAGCCTGCCCAAGACGTGCTAGCGCTGCAGTGTGCATGCCCTGATCACAGGCTCAGACAGAGCGTCTGCGCTGACACACCGACAAGACAAGCTGCACTGGGGCCCCGACATGTGATAACTGCCAACGGATATTTCATCAGCAGAGAACTGCCTGCGTAACCCGGAACACTTTTCACACAACTAGCTAAAGGTTGTCTAACTTTGAAGAATTGTGTGGGCTTACATGCAAATAAAATATATGACAAAGGTTTACTAATAAGTTCTATTATTAATTGTAGATACTGATTACTCAACAACCGAGTTTCAGGCTAGGACAGTCCAGAAAGTCATCTCCGTACAGCAGGCAACAAGTGAGACCCGTTATCCCAAAATAAATAAATGCGTGTAAATGTTTGTGTGTGTGTGTGTGTGTGTAGGCCAGGGTTAAGGCAGACAACCAGGGAAAAGACTGGCCACTCGCTCGCTTTAAGTTAAAGAAGCTCAAGGCCCGTCCACTCCCGCCGTCTTATTTGGAGAACCAAACAATTAGGGCACTTTAGCTTGTCTGTGACCTAGATGTCTGCCACTCACACCTCAGACGCAAGCCTCCCCCCTAGGACACCCTCCCAGCACAGGCTAGGCCAGGCAAGGCCAGGCCAGGCAGCATTAGCTGGCTCCTGGAGCCCTGTCAAACTGTGCCACCACAATGCTACACAGCGGGTGGCCTGCTGAGGAGAGGCAACAGGTGTGAGCCCTTGCCTATCTTTGGCAACCTTATCAGGAAGCAAAAATGAGTACAAATGCAACACATCGTCTGTTTGCAGACAGATGTAGTACAACTCAAACAGTGCACACTTCAGTTGCTTGCACATGCCTCTGCTTGAGCTAACTGGATTGGGCAGATAAGCTCAGGTGTAAAAGTAGGACTATTCAAAGCTAAATGAAGGCTTAATATACTTCCACCTCAACACCCCCCCAACCAATAAAAAAACCTTAGGGAAGGAGAAGGCTGGGGCCAAAGCATTAGCACCTGGCAGGTGAGGTTTCCCTCACAGGCAGATCACATGGAGTGCACTGAACTAACATGGAGTGGGTGGCTAGGACACAATGGTTAATGGATAAATTCAATGGCTTTCGTTTGACAACTATGCAACATGTCAAGACAATAGTCAGTCTGACAGGTCAAAACTACCTGCCCTAAGAGAACAGTTGGAGAATGATTACGTTTGTAAAATCACTGTCTCTGAGATGGTGTGCCAGAACGGGTGTGACACTAGTAGTTTGGCATTCTAGTATTCTATCCGGACTCATTATTCTCAAAAATGATGCCTCACCAACCTCAACGTTTTTGAGCACACATCAGATTTCAAACTAGGCTATTTTTTTAGATACACACTAGAGCATAAAACATTTGTTTTAAATCCACATTAGTAAAACAACTTATGCATTACGTTTTTTACTGCATGTTATGAGAAAAGGGTTGAAGTTTGAAGTACCTAGGAATACTTACTGACAACATCCGCGTCTGAAGCGCTGGACCCTCTCATACGCAGGTACATGAGCCCAAGCAGCACGAAAAACAGACAAGCAGAAATCAGAAGAAACATGGAAAGGTAATGAGCACTGAAGCCGCCTGTCGTTGACACCTCTTCCCTTTTAAACTGCTGCAGAAGTTCGTCTTCCGGAACAGACAGCTTCTGTTTGAGGGTCGGCTGGTATGCATGATTCGAGCTCGTGTGGTTTGAATGGTTAGGCCGGTAGCTGCTCGAGAGGCTGTTATGAGAGGAATGCCTTGGTTTGAGCCCGATACTAAACCTGCTGCTGCTGATAGTGGTCCCATCTCCGCCATCAATATGATTTTTGAGATATGCGGATGGACTGCTGTTACTTTCCTCTCCCAGGCTTTCGTCCATAATTCCTGAGCCATAGGCAGACCTTCTGGGATGGTGGCGGTTAAGCAGGCCACTGCTCAGGACAGACTCTCCAACGCCCGTGGTTTCGTCGTCGTCGTCCTCCCCCCGCGCCCTGTCTAGACTGCTCGCGTCTGAGGTGTCATTTACTCGAATTCCGACTGCCATTTTCCCCTGACCACTTAGAGACCCTCTGAAAGTTTTGTATGGAGAATGTGTTGCTTTCTTATGACTTCGCGTGGAAGTGAGACGGCGCTCACGCTGAAGCTCTTTCTCCGTGTCGCCCTCTTCTTTCTCCTCATCCGAATCCGAGTAATCCCCGGGAAGCTTGCTGGTATGCAATGTATAAGACGCCCTGCTACCGTTCAGAGCCCGAGTGTCCCTCTCCTCCTCGTAGTCGTCGTCTTCATCAGGTTCACCGTAAGCCCTACCGTCTGTCTCAGTGCGTGAGGATTTGTCTCGATCGCACCACCAAGAAGATCCGGTACCGCTTCTCAGACTATCTAGAAGCGCGGGTGAATAGTTGTTCACGCCGACTCCTGGACTCCTCCGAATGCCAGTGGGTGTTCCTGTAGGCCTTGCCTGCTGGCGCTGCGAGCTGGAGCCTCGGTCTCTCCTACTGCCGCTATGGTTTGGGCCTTCTTTTTTCGGAGGGATCTCCGCATCCGATTCATCGGAGCTAAACCCCAAAACAAACTTCCCACCCCCGCTTGTACGTTTTTCGTTCAGGGTCGGGCGCCCGCCGGGGCTCCGGTTTGTGCTCAGGTGCGTGACGTCATTGCTGGCTGGCCTGGCTTTGGGTCTCGAAGCTCCCGCCGCTGTGTTGCTATTACCATTGCCGCTACTGTTGTTGTTGATGCTGCCGCTGTTTCGCGTTTTCCCGAATCGAGTCCCCCGCTGTTGTTGTTCTTCGCGTAGTTTCTTAAGTTTTTTCAAGTAAACAGGCCGTGTATTCTCCGTGATCGGGCCTGGGAAGAATCCAAAGCGCTTTAACTCAGAGAAAAGATCCTCATCCGTTAACTGTACAGACGCCATCTTAGCTCGAAACTCACACAGACAGAAAGCTGTGGAGGAAGTGACGTAGATGGAGCAAACCCAGACGGTAAACTTGAAGAAAAAAAGAAGCCTACTTTACTGAACTTCACAGCCAAACCGATTGTCTGCAGATGTATCTAACCACCTGCCCAATTATATTGCAGGGTGTTATCTTATTATTTTTTTATTATGAGTCGCTAAATGCAGTGTTAATGCAAAATAACAGTATTTAACATGTAGATATTATGTGTTTACAGACTTATAGACTCCATTTAAACTTTTAACTGAAAAAGCAGGCTTCCGTCTGCACCAGCAGTTTTCCATACTCTCCTATCAAGTAATAGGCTACTAAGAAATGGAAAACGGAATTCTTTAAATCACATATAACATGTTGACAATAAAATTCACACTGTGATGATATAGGCTATGCAATGTCTTCATGCTGTAGACACATAGACCTACTAAAACATGGCTTAGCCAAATAACAACAACGATTATTATTATTATTATTATTATTATTATTAATAATAATAATATATTTTGGGACAGACAGGACAAGACAGACAGTAAATGCAGTCAAAAATTCACAAACACTAAAGGTTTAGGGTAACCCTCGACTCTCTCAGAGCCGACTCAAATCAACCCCCATTTGTGTTTTTGCGCCCCCTTGTGGAAGTATACTCATCCTGCAAAACCCGCTGAATACAAGTAGCTTGCGACGCAGTTGAGGCATTTCATTCTGTCAATTCAGGTCTAGAGGCATTCAGTTGTAAGAACACGAGGGAAAGACCTAGATAGAGATATCGACCATTTACAGCGCAATTTTGAGCAACTTGCGCGGAATGGCTTCAAAGACACCTGCTTTACTATTCCGCCTGAAGGCGAGCTTTATTCTACTTTTGGGAAGTTTAGTGACCGAGGCTGCACAAGACCAGGGAAGTTTGTACATGTGGATCGATGCCAACCAGGCTAGGACACTAATTGGTAAATGGCAAAAGCAATGCAATTAACTACATCATTCAGGTCTATTGCTTAACATTGTCTGTTCTATTTTCTGTAATAGCATCTTGTATTTTATGACAAATTTTACTACTTAAATGACCTTGTATTCGTCAAATGTCTCAAAATGTTCCATGATTCTACAGGTTTTGAAGAGGACATTTTAATTGTGTCAGAGGCAAAAATGGCCCCGTTTACGCACGACTTTAAAAAGGCTCAGCAAAGGATGCCTGCAATTCCTGTCAATATACATCACGTGAACTTCACCTGGCAAGCAACAGGACAGGTAGGCTACTATACTTATGGTAGCATTTCTGACTAAAAATAAATATTATCATATAGGGAGTAGCCTAATTTCACCAGTTTTGCTTTTTTTTATTAGATAGCGTGATAATTATGTGGATATGGTCAAAGTTATGTAGTCCTACACAAATCAAAACATTATTTACTGAATTATTTCCATGAAGTTGTCATATTGGCAGTTTCACTACTGGCATCTGCTGAGCTGATATAGCCTTGTGTTCAACTTTCGAAAACATTACAGTAAACATGACTGCTAACTACAAATATGCTATGAGATAGCATCCACTGCCTTATTCTCAGAGCCTGGCCAAAAATGTATCTTAATCCTTTTTAATAATGTAATTCCCATCTTGCGGTATTTGACATCTTGGTGTGGTAGACCTACGTCCAAGGATCAAAGCGAAAAGCTGCCGAGATCCCGCCTCTGCGGGCATGTGCCAAACATCTGGCCCATCTGCGCATCGAAAACATTGGTCAAATTCTCAGACGCGTGCCAGAAACCTCGCTTTATTGGAAGGGGAAAGTTCCATTTGCGATCACTCTGTGTGTTGTTATATTCTGTTGATAATCTTTAGCTGTAGCAACTTTCAGAATGGAAATGTCAAAAAGGTTACATACAGTGCGCGTTCTATGACGCGGATCACTGAAATGAAGTCAGGCTATTAAAAGTGGCCTTGTGATTATTATTATTATTATTATTATTATTATTATTATTATTATTATTATTAT
>JAGFZM010002156.1:185711-227716 GCA_017657215.1 Limnothrissa miodon | reverse complement strand
ATTATTATTATTATTATTATTATTATTATTATTATTATTATTATTATGTGAGCAAAGTACCATTTTGCAATTAGGCTAAGTGGTATTTATTTTATATACAAATATATATGTAAGTTTAGGATTTATTTTGTCTTTATTTTGTGTTTTGAATTCACCAGAATTGTGTAATGCAATTTTGCTGCACATCTGCTTCAAAGGCATTTGTTGTTAGAACTCTGCCCACCTTGTTGTTGTTGTTGTTGTTGTTGTTGTTTGTTTTCTCCAGGGTTTTTGTTTTTTGTGGTGTTTTTTGTGAAAACTAGTCTCTTAATAAAGGATGTGAATGAGCATTTTAGAATCCACAAGTTGCATGTCAACTAGGTGCATGAGAGGGAGAGAGAGAGAGAGTTTTCCTGTTGCCCCCACACTTCAAAGCCAGCCGCCGAGGCTTAAGAACAAAGGCTTCAGGCATAAAAGGCTGGCCGCCCGTTATCTGTGTTGGTTATTAGCATTCAGCTGCAGGATTAGCATGGCTCTCCACACGGGCTGTGGACTTTTTCCTTCATCAAACGTTGCGCTGCTTTTACACAGAAATTGGTATTGGTAAGAAATTGGCATCTCCTTCATAGCCTTTCATCTTCCTTTGTATGTTTTGCAGTGTCATCCCACTTATTTGACAAGTGTGTCATTTCCAAAGACCTGAGGACATAATTAAGGGAGGGAAGACTTGTGGTGTGGCAGAAAAGTAACTTTTTCAAACAACACTTCTCTCTCACAGAAGTGAAATGGCCTCTTTATTTAGATCTTTACATAAGACTTGAAAAACCATACATTTGCTAAAGAACAGAACTTTAGGTGGGTAGGTCATGCGTATTTGGTTTTCCGTCAGTTTTATGTGTGCGTCCGTGAGGTTTATGTCCGTGAGGTTTATGTCCGTGAGGTTTATGTCTGCCATAACATTTGCAAAACTATTCAATTTCAACAGTTCAATCTCTAGAAATTTTGTGCATCAGGAATCCTTTTCTGGCCAATCCTTTGCACTGAAGCTGTTTCGAAATAAACATATCATGAAAGAAAGTAAAACGTCTTTTTGCTATGTGTAATTGCAGGCAGAATACTTTTATGAGTTCCAGACCCTTCGTTCTCTAGATAAAGACATCATGGACGATCCAACAGTCAACGTCCCTTTACTTGGCTCTGTGTCACACAAGGCCTCAGGTTGGCATACACTGAGTACACACTTTCTTTTCCCATCCTTCAAAACAAAAGACTTTGTGCATTGGTTACATCCAAATCTCACCAAGCTTGTGCTTTTACATAGAATGCATGTTTTGTCCAACAAGGTTCACATGTATAGAACGCTCAACCTATTACAGAGCTTTGAAAACTTCAATAGGTTTGCAATTGAGATGAATTAAATATCAGTAAAACCATGTTTCTTAGTGCTCTTACTTTATTTTTTCTGTACTTTTTCTTTTTTTAACTTATTGTGTTTTGGGTATTCTGTACTCACTGGAAAGTATTTGTAATCAGTGGTTCAGGTGGGGTTCCCCTGCCGAGGCGACCAGGATGGTGTAGCTGCCTTTGAGGTCACCATACTGGTCATGGATAGCGGTGGCAACATCATCCTGAGAACCCCACACAATGCCATCTTCTTCAAGACCTGCCAGAGAGGTGAGTTTCCATTGAGCTCTGTGTGCTCTGATGACCGTGGGGGGTGAGACTACTGTGACTACTAGGTCCAAATAACACCCCCTCACACACACACACACACACACACACACACACACACATACACATCAGGAAGTGGCTTAAGTTGGTTGTTGCGTACCCATTCGTGCTGTGAGGACCTCTCTGACTGTCAGAACCTAAGTTAAGTTAAGTCTCTTTTATTGTCAATTCTCTACATATACTGGACATACAGAGAAATCGAAATTACGTTTCTAGCTATCCCACAGTGATGCGCACGGTCAGGAGAGCCAGAGGCCGCTGCGTCTTCACATCCCGCCTGCTATACCTAAGTATAGGATGCCAAAATTAGGAGCTAAATCTTCAGACCAGTCAAGATGAAAGTAGAGGCTTAGAATGGGAGCAGGAACCAGGAAAACCTTGGGATCTAGTTTGATGACAGACAATTGCTGTGGTCTGCGGGCCAGAGCACAAAGACATGCTCAGTGTAATAACACACATCTGCTAGTCGTCATGCCGACACTTCATTTAGAGAGCCAAATCAAAGTGGCGCGGTGATTGGAATTCGAGACCAAAACACGGCTGCGGAGCCAGAGCCCCGAATCGATGTATTTGCGAGTAGATCTGCCAGCAAGAACACTCTGTGAGTCTCACTGGAAGACTAGAAACTGAATACCTAGAAACACACTAAGGACATGCTAAGAGTGCTGACAGTTTCTCTCTTTGCAGGGGTAGGGGTCAGTGCTTTGGGATAGCAAGACACTGCAACAATACATTGATTGCGGTACTATAAGATGATGGGAGACCGGACACAATTGAATGTGCTGGCTGAGTTATTGCCTTTGGGGTACTACCTCAGTGGCATTTATTAATGTAAAAAAAAAACACATGTTGAACACATGTATAACATATGTAAACAGATTTGTTATTGCTTACTGAATAGAATGTCAACATTGGTTATGTTTGTTTAAGTATCATTTCAAATGAATTTATAAGTTATATAAAGTATATATAAGTTTAGTTTGCATTATTTCTCTGGATTTTAATGAATTTACATGAATGAGAGAAAATCTTCTTCTAAGTGAGAGAGCGAGAGAGAGAGAGGGAGGAAGAGTGAGTGAGTGAATGAATGAGTGATGTGGCATGTTTGGCACTCCTGGTTCTTTACAGAGGCCATCATTACTGCTTAATGATGTCATGTGAACTTTCCCAGCTGCAGGCTTTAAGAAGTGAGAAACCCCTTCTCTCTCTCTCCCTTTCTCTCTTTCTCTTACTCCACACACACACAAACACTTTTTTTATTCGGTGTACCCCTCTTGTGCACCCCTCCCCACAGACACACACACACACACACACTCACAAGTCAGATCAAATGATCTATCTGGCCCAGGCCAGTTGACTGAGAGGAAGCTGCATCTTTTCAGGGGTGACAGCTGGGGATTGCCTTGGAAAAACGTTTGGGGAACAGCGGTCACATGGAATTCACAAGTCTCCTTATTGTAATTGTTGGCAGGAAAGCGCCAAAGTTAACATAGTCATTAGCATTGCCATGACTCTTAGTCGCACTGTTTTAACACGCTATACGTCTGGATTACTGTGATTATAGACAAATGATGTGCAAAGGCAGGAATTTGAGGTAAAATAAATATTTATCATGAAGTGAAGAAAAAAAAAATAATGCTTTGGTGGATCCCCAATCAGCCAGACAGGATATGTTTTGGAAGCAGAGGAGACAAAAGACAGTGTGGTATGAAAGACTAGACAGATTGTATTTCCGAGAGGGATCTGCTGCCAGATTTCCTCGGGGTAAGCACAGACTGTGGAGGTGAGCTGGTTTTTGACGGTATATGGTAAGACTGTTTTGGGTGCTTTTTTGGGTAGATGAGGTGAACTGGTCAACAGTTGTGGGTCTTTGAGACGTTGCTTTCGTTGGTAGAATGGGAGGAATTTGGGCAAAACCAAGTCTGCCAGGTGTACTTATGTGTCTGACTCTCAGACAGTCGCGACTGCTATGGTTTGACTTTGGACATAATATGAGTTCAGTAACCCTTAGCATTCAACATCTTTCCCACACTGATTCAGTCACCAGTCACACCAAGCCATCCCTCTTAACAGCATGGCGAGAAACACCTATTTAATGCCGTCAGGGACGGACTCCCTTTGTCTCGACTTCAACGTCAATGGCCAGACTGTATCGAACAGATGATGAAGAGTTGTTTTAGGATGGCAATGGACGAGTCAATATTTACTGCATCGCTATGCCTCTCCCCCTCATTTGCAGCCAAGTGTCCTGGCGGATGTCGCAACGGAGGCTTCTGCAATGAAAGACACGTCTGTGAATGCCAAGATGGTTTCTATGGGCCGCACTGTGAGAAAGGTACAGCTTTAATCTCCTGACAGTGTAGTTCCAGTGATCAGGGGCAAGTCTAGCCTTGTAAAAATGCTTCCACAAAACCCAGCTTAAGAAAGGAGCAAGACCACTTCCCCTTCTCTCAATTCAGTCTGGGTAATATTCGTTTTCATGTATAAAAAGGCATTAGTTTGTGGTTTCAAGTGTGTACAAAGGTTAAAGCCTTGCCTGCGAGCCTCACATCAGCATGCATTGTAAATTACAAAGTAGCGCCCAGGCCGATGCATGCAAGCCATGGAAAAAGAGGGCATATGTATTTTGAAAGTTTTCCAAGATGAGAAAAAAAAAATGCCCAGCAGGTTGTGTGGCACAAACATATGTTTTTCATCTATTTACAGCTCTGTGGAGTGGTTGGAGAGAGCTTCTCAGAGCAGCTGAAAAATGCTTTTAATGTCCTTTATGTGGCCTTTCAACGCACACTGTAGCAGCACCCGAGAAAACGCTCACAAAACAGCATTTCTCATGTATCCGTCTTTTGGGACCATTTTCTTTATGATTCACAATTTTAAGCAAGCAAAATAGCGACTAGTTTACTTACACTCATCGAGGCTTGACAGGCAAACAGGAGGAATATTCACGTTTTTGGTCAAGTTTACATAGTCAGTCTTAATTTAATTTATTGCCGTTGAGTGCAATTTATGATTGCCAGTATATCAGCTGATCTCAGCCTTGGTACATCAGAGAAAAAGTGATGAGCGCTTTGCAAATTTGAATGCCTCAAAGAACGAAAAAGAAACCCACATAAAACAAAGAATCCCTTAGATCTTTGGTGCCTTAGGTTCTTTACAGGTAGCCCAGTTTGCCATCAGCTATTTATAGTTGTACTTACAGTGTCTGAATCCCTCCTCCCATTCTTTCCCATCAGCCCTTTGTTCTCCAAGATGCCTTAACGGAGGCCTTTGCATGAGCCCTGGAGTCTGCATATGTCCGCCCGGATACTACAGCGCCAGCTGTGACAAAGGTGACAGAGACTGAATCACGTGACTGAATAGCATCATGCATGAAGTCGCTCGTGTTGTTCTGCCCGCTTAAATGATTGATTGGGTTTTGTTTGTAGCAAACTGCAGCACCACCTGTCTGAACGGGGGGACCTGCTTTCACCCTGGGAAGTGCATTTGCCCGGCGGGCTATGAAGGCAGCCGCTGTGAAATCAGTGAGTATATTCATGCACACATAAACACACACACACAAACACCTGGGTTACATGTGGTACATCATCTGCCACCAGCCATGGGTACACTTGTGTGCAGGTGTATGGGGAAACGGGAGTTGTAAGCAGGTAATGAACTGCTTCTCTGCCATAAGGCGGGGTGGGGAGTGTTGAGGTGTGCGTGTGTGTGGCATTGTCTACAGATGACTTCACCACCCATACAACACCCTGTGCCCAGTTTCCCAAATAAAGCCACAGTGTGTATCCAGTCCTGTGCCAACTGCTCTGGCCACCCTGATTTTATATTCAGTGACGCGATTGCAGCTTAGCCGCCGGGGTCGTTCTCCTTCCTCTTAGGTGGAACTAAGCGCAACTACTTGGACTATGCATTTACAAGATATGCATTCAGATGCTACCTCAGGTCGTGTGTTTGTGTGTGTGTGTGTGACCGAGGAGTGTACACTCATAATTTTAACAGAACATGTGTCAATAAAACAATAGGCCATTAACTGCTGTGAGTAATATGGATGTAGAAGTTTGTTTGGATTGCTGTAAAGCTCACATACTTGCCCCGAGCTCCTATAGCTGGCCTCTGGCAGAGCGCGCCCAGACCTCCATCCAAATTGCATCCTGCTGTATCCAACACAGGATGTTTTTACTCTCCTGAGTTTAAAGTTCAAAGTGGGGCATACACCAGCAATTTGCGTAATCTCATCTGGTGCCAGAGGACTGCTGGAAAAGAAAACAGCGCAATATCAAACCCCCCTTTGCTGATGAAATATTTACACGAACACCAAGCCTATTAATGCCCTCTGTTGGTTTATGGTCTCATGTTCGGGTCCTGTCAAAACTGGCTTTGAGGTGAAGCAGCAACAGTTACGCTCGCTCAGACGTATTTCTTTTAAGGCGTCCCCTATTGTCTCTTTCCACGGATATGGGTTTCAGCGATATGGAGAAGAACAAAGAGGCCATTGAAATTTCAGATGGTCTTGATCAAATATGCAGGCGTAACGGGATCCCAGAGTGTTTAGAAAAGATCAATGCGCTCACGGCAGCGTTGCGCTTTTCAAGCGCATTGAGTTTCCTCTTCACACATCTGCTGTCGTTTCTCTCGGCCTCTGTTCATACCGGCTACGAGACTGATTTCCGCTTTGACCCACCAGAAGAGTAAAGACTTGGACACACGACACTGAGTCATACTGGTTAGCCATCACTGCAGTTTAACAGGCTGCACCTGATTCCTCATCAGTTCGATATCGTTAGCCTCATAGCATAATTGCCTAAGTCATTTTCTGGCCAAATTGAGATTTATGCCTAAACTTACTCTCCTACCACTGCTGCATCATCCTGCATCTCTGCCCATGTCTTTGGCCAATCACAACGCTTATTAGAAACCAAAAACACTATCTGCCTAAGTCATAACTTTACGGGTTACTGGTGGGAAAGGAAAACCGTGGTTAGAGGTTGAAGTTGTCTAAGGTTAGACATCAAGTAAAAACTTGGTTAAGGTTGACAAGTTACTCATCTTGGTTATATTTAGGAGAGTAAAACATTTTTGGTTATGCTATGGTTGCATTTATATGTAAGAGAAAAAATGCCTAAGTCATGGCATTATCTGCCTAAGTCAGTTTTCTTTGTTAGGTAATTGATGATGGGTATTTTTCTTTTTGCATTCTTGTTCACTAATTTGGTTGAATGTAGTGTTACAATTTCAATAAGATGCACAAATGTGTTTTTTTTTAAAATATGTTTTTTCTTGTTTTCCAAAAACACTGAAAAATGACTTAGGCAATTATGCTATGAGGCTAACGATATGATTATTGACTGCATGATATGATTATTGACTATATGATTACTGATTATTGGTAATTGCAGTCTTCCCCTGCTTTTTTAAACAAATGAGACGCATGGTGGAAAATGGGTGAATGAATACCCATGGAACGATCAAACTCATTGAATCACTCATGATCTCTTAAGAATCGTCAGTGGTCATAATGAGAGCCTATTGTGTAGAGCTCGTTAACTTTCACTCAAGAAGTTTGAGAGCTTTTATCTGCCCACCTGTGTGCAGGTAAATGTCACCAGCAGTGCAGAAATGGAGGCAAGTGCATGGGAAGGAACAAGTGTAAATGCAGCAAAGGATTCCATGGGGATCTTTGCTCCAAGGGTAAGTACGGTGGCCCTGAAGATCAAAACACAACAACATAATAGAAAACACAACAGCAAATTAAAAAACGCTACAGCAACTCTAAAAAACTCAACTGCAAGTCTAAAAACACAACCGCAAATAAAAAAAACACTACAGCAAATTGAAAAACACAACGGCAAAAGACAAAACACAACAGCAAATCAGAAAACATAATGGCAAAAAAGAAAACACTACAGCAAATCAGAAAACACAACGGCAAAACAGAAAACACCTGCGCAAAACAGAAAACACAACGGCAAATAAGAAAACACAACGGCAAAACAGAAAACGGAAAGGGTAGGTCTCTTCTCAAAATGTCTTGCTTCTGATTGGACACAGAATGGGAGGGAATGCTCACAGGCTACCCTAAAAGCTGGGGTATCGGAGCTTGTGAGCTGAAGCAGAGCCTGTTTACGGGGAGCCGGTCCACTCTATTAACTTGCCTGCAATCTGTTGAAATTCTGCTAGTTTTGCTGTAAAGCAAGTGACAAATGAATTGTGGTCTATGGAGCTATTTCTTTAACTAATTTCTTAATGTACGTTGTGGTAGTAGCTACCTGAGTATAGATTTTCCACTAGAAATGAAATAAAAAGTCAATCATGTCCTTTCTGCTTTTCATAGGATGGGCCACTTTCCGCATAACATGCTAGCATTTAGCTAATTCACTTGCTCGGGAGCACCCTCTTGTTGCCGTATCCCCCGGAAGGATTCTGAGAGTGATCGTTCTCCCCATTTTGAAAATTCTCTGCTGTAAGCACTGAGCTGTTTCTAGCTCAGTGGCTGTAAGTAAGCTAGGCTTTGCTCGACTCCTACGGACTTTCCCCTAAAGATGGCCGCTGAAGCAAAGATCATGGGTTCCATACTCTTCCATACTACCATACTATTTGTCTCGATAACATTTGTGTATCACATTAAACACAATCGGACACGATTAAATACAAATTGCGGTCCATAGACCCTTTAATCAAACAAATACGTTTTTGTGTAAAGAACTCCCAGGGCGCCGCCATATTGTTTGCGATTTTTTTTCTTACTCCCGCCCCCGTCAAGACACAGTTACCTGATTGGTTGCCACTTTCTGATAGACATTTTGAGAAGAGACCTACCCTTTCCGTTCTCTGTTTTGCCGTTGTGTTTTCTGTTTTGCCATTGTGTTTTCTGTTTTGCTGTTGTGATTCTGAATTTGCAGTTGCGTTTTGAATTTGTTGTACTGTCTTTTGTTTTTCAATTTGCTGTAGTGTTTTTTTATTTGCGCTTGTGTTTTTTTAATTGCAGTTGTGGTTTTTGATTTGCTGTTGCGTTTTTGAATTTGCTGTTGTGTTTTCTATTATGTTGTTGTGTTTTGACCTTCAGGGCCACCCTAGGTAAGACTTATTATCACTTATACACACAAAATTTGCTTTAGTGTCTTTATGTATGTATGACAAGTATAGGAGAATAGAAGACACCCAGAATCCAAGTATTGGTAGCTTTGTGTTCTTCAGAACTGACACCATGATTTGACTGACACCATGTAAGTCTAGCATGTCTCGGTCCGTATAAGACTAAACAATGTGTCTCTCTGTATGTCCACATCTGTGTGCTTGGTGTGTGTGTGTGCGCAGCTGTCTGCGAGCCCAGCTGTGGAGCACATGGGACATGCGTGGAGCCCAACAGGTGCCAGTGTAAAGAGGGCTGGCATGGACGTCACTGCAACAAGAGTGAGCGCGAAACCCAATCACACCACAAAGAGTTCCTGCGGCCCCGGAGACCCTTTCCCAAGCCCCAGCCGCTCATTAGCATGTGCAAACGGATGAGCACATCTGTTGTAATGTTATAGCTGCCCATAGTATCCAGTGAAAGCTCAGTTGTGTCACCAGTTTAAGTGGACATGGACAGGTCCGGATAGGCTTAAATAATTATACAATTATAAAATTATTACACAATCATGGTAAAGGCACACTATGCAAGAGTCTTCATTAATTAACCCTACGGTCATATTGTAAGATGCTAATGCCATCCCACTGATGGACGTAAATCGAGAATATAAGTTAAATAGTTAAAAAAAATCCCACTTTTTTTCAATTTATAGGGCAGGATTTCTTAAATGGACTTCACCTATAAATGAGCTACAGTAAATAAATGTGCTCCAGGACCTAAACAATGGCATTGAATACAAACAAGCACAGATACATTTGTTTTGTTTTTCAGTAGAAGTGGAGTGGGATCTTCCTGGTTGTTCCTTGAGGCCTAATTACAGGTTTTCCTCCTGCTCGCCTGACCGCTTTTTTTTATCTTCCTCAGGGTTCCGAGGTGGTGCAGCCAGCAGTCACCGATCATCCAACCCCAAGATGAGGCCGCATGCGGCATCGACCAAGGAGTCCAAGGACACCACTGATGCCAGTCAGCCTGCTGAGAGCAATTATGTAGTATGAGCGTCTTAACTTGTCTTCTACTGACACACACACACACATACAGACACACAGACATGCAGACAGACAGATTCTAAAGAAATGTGCGCCAAACAAACCCCTCACACTACTTGAAACAGTACGCCTTGCCCATTCTAAGGATTCACCATTACCATGGCAATGCCAGTCTGTCAAGCAGACACCCATTGGGATGCTGGCCGGCTGCCTATGACCACAAACCATGCTCAGGGCCAGCCTTTCGCATCCCTCTCGCCGAAGAGTCTATCCTCTTCACTTAAGCTAAAGCCATCTGAAAAGAGTTAGGATAGACCCCGCCATGCAGGTGCTACTTGAGAAGTACTAGAGGAGCGCTGGAGAGTTTGCTCTGGGTCTCCAGACGCAGCTTGCATTGGGAGACGGTGAAGCATGGTGGCTTTTGCCCGGCGTCAAAATTAGGGATGTTTTTTGCCCTTAAGTCAATTTTCAGTTGAGTTTGAAAGTAAATTAACAGCAAATCACTGAATGTGTTCCATTTGAAAAGCTTGCTTTGTTTTTTGGCCAAATGCTCAACCATTATTCAACAGTGTGTGACTGACAGATATTTGTCTTTGAAAGCACTTTCCATATTTTGAAGTGCCAGGGCTGGCATAAATGGAGAATACTATGGTGCCAATGCAAATCTATCTAATCTTGGATTCATTTAAAAAATCCATCGAAATTGCTGAAATTACTGAAATACTGAAATTCTAATGTCCTGATGCCTTATCACATACATCTCAGATACAAATTAGTACATAAATGTCAGAGAAAAAGAATTCAGCAAGCCTACATGTTGCCAACACAAAGCTACCTTAGCAACTAATAGTTATTATGTCCTACTGGGCCAAGCCAATGGGATTTTAGTCATCTATCGTAGAAACCTCACTTCACATAGATACCAGTCACTTACACTGGCAAGCCTTAATCACACAACTGCCTTTGTTTTCAGTACAAAACTGCAGCTGTAGGTGTTTTTTTGTCCAGAGTATTTATCTTTTCATATAAATGTATGTGAAACGCAATATATCTTGAAAGTTTCATATTAGAGGACATTGAAAAAGTACTTTGCTTACATTATAGTTTCAGATCATAAACGTGTAGAATCCAAATCTTAACATTTGTGATTTTCATTCCACTGTAATTAATGTATAACTGAAATAAATGATTGTCAATGCCAGTGTTTCCTACTTGTGTTACTCTGATACCACACCGAATGATCTTCACTGCATTACTGTAGGTCCCTTGCATGAATTCAATAGATTTATTGACACAAGGGATAGCATAAGAAATGTAGGCTGACAGAGAAGAATAGGGTTTAACCCTTTACATTCTCTTCAGATTTTGCACCCTTTCATTGTGTTGGCGTCAAATTGACCCAGGTGATTTTGGCACATGAAAACAATAGAAAATGTTTGAATGTAAAAATTGACATCAATTCAAATAAGTATCTGTGAACCTTTCCCTGGCAAATGACATGCAAGATAACATTTATCAGGTGTTTTTGAGGGAAATGTAAAATATCTAAGATTTACTCAAATAGGAACTTTGATGCCTGGCAAAATGGCAATGAAATGCACTTGATTGGTCTGCTTTGAGATAGGACAGAGGAAGGAGGTCCATCAGTATATCCAGTTGCTCCAATAGCTCACTGTGGGACACCAAACAATCTGCTCTAAGCTCAATCTACCAGACTGCTGCTCTACTTATATTATGGTCTTTTTGTCTTTTTATTTCACTCAAAATCCAAAAAATTCACTCAAACACAATATTAGGGTAACAAAAACATCCAAATGTTCCCCACATCAAGCATATTTAGGATTTATATCTTTGAATACAGAATGTTGGGGACCACAAATGGCAACAGTAAAACGAGGGTGCAACTGGCAGCACCTTGAGAAAATAGCAAATGAATCCCCAACACCTTGAGAGAATAGCAAATGAATCCCCAACACCTTGAGAGAGTAGCAAATGTGTTACTTGTGTTTCTCGCCATCAGTGAATATAATCATAGAACCGATATTCCAGACTTAACAGCATCTGGTTCAGAAGTAATTTGTTTCCACAATTATGGTCTCCTAAACCAGTAGGCACTTTCAAACCACTGCCAGTGCTTTTCACCTCATAGAGTGCCGATGCATTACACGTCAGCGTTATTTTCATTGAAACTTGTTTTGTCAATTTTTCCAGAGGGCGTTGGGCCATCGAGACAATAAAAAAGGCGGGTCAGGTTTTACAACTGTGCTGCTCCTGACAGAACTATGAATAACTGTGGTGGGTCTAGTTCTGTCTGCTGGCAATGAAAAAAGGGAGCCCTTTGGTTTGCTAATGCCTCTATACACGCAGAGATGGCTCACTTACAATAATCACACACACACACCCTGTATGTCTATGCCGGTAGATGTGTCTGTCTGCATCTGTTTCTCTATTACAGTCAACATTTGATCTTAATTAGAGATACATGGAACAGCAAAAGCATATACTGTAGATTCGTAATTCTGAGATGCTTGGTTGGCTTATCACATTTGAATAGTTCCTGCTTGTGGTTTGTCATACATTTTAACATGTTATAAAAGAGAATTGCATTTTCAGACTCTTTACACTTTCATTTTGGGGCAACAAGCAATTTCAGTTCTTCCTCAAATCCTTTGAATCCTGCGTTTTCAGAAGACAATCTTACTTACTCTCAAAGAGACACAAAAAGCACGGCTGTGGCACCTGTACTCCCCCAGAGGCCATTTTCTGAGTGTCTCTTGAGGAAAGATTGTGCAGTTTTTCTGTTCTTTCTCTTTTTTTGACATTAGTCACTGGGCTGGAATTTCCCTGCACAAACTGTGGCTCCCTGAAGTGGTTAAGTTCAACCACCTGCTGCTCTTAATGATCATGCTCTGATTCATAAATGGAGCACGGGTGGAGGCTCCACCATCTTCCGGCTGTGGAGGGAAACTCTACCTGACAATTGGTGCCCTGACTCACAGGCCGTGCATGGTCACAAGCTAAACAGAGCTCCAGCATTTGGGCATGTTTCTTGGCTGATCTTTATTAATGTTTTTTTTTTTTTTTATTCCACTTCAAAGGGTCATGTTTGGTTAGAAGGTCACATTTGCTACATGTGAAATGTAATCAAACTAATTAGCTTTTGGCCGGTTTCACTGGATGCCTGCCTTTGACACTGTGAATTATGTTGACGCGCAATTGGACTCCTCAGAAAAACAGACTATTTCCCTGAGTGTATAGTCTGTTTCAAGTATCTGTGCCATTTCCCTGGAACGGCTGAAGGAAAGAGTTGAAACTATTCAATTTCTGCCTGAGCAGACGAGTCTGTGATCTCTCACGTTATAGCAATTAACCCTGGTCTGACACCAGCACTCTGCAATCCGCCATGCTCCTGCATAGCAGACGACAGGCACAAATAAACAGACACCCAGCTGATTATTTGTACTGTCCAGCCACACGAAAAGCAGCAGCCAGTCTGGGGGGCAGATGGTGGTGGTGGTGGGGAGTCACTCTTCACGGGGGAAATCAAACAATAACAAAAACACATGCAGGAATTTGAAATATGCACTGACAAATGGAATAGTGGTAAGGCGAGGAAATGCTGTGAATGTGGCGATCAATGTCTCATCTCTCTTTCGGGTGCTCCTTGTTCACACAAGCACACAAGGACACCCAGTCAGACGTCTGCTTGAGGTGTAACAGCATGTGCCTCCCTCAGAATATCTCACTTCCTGCCATGTGGAAACATTTCTGGAGGAAAAAGCAGTTGTTTAGAGGCTCTGAAGGAATCAAATGGACAGATGATGTCTCCCCCCACCACCAGCCCTTCTCCCTCTCCCTCTTCCCCCAGTCTGCCTCATTGCATTGGGCATTTTGTTATCCTGTCCCTGTGAGGGTGGAGCCTGGATAATCCACTATTGGAACAACGCATTTTCTGCCCTCCTAATCAAAAGAAGAGAGATGGTGCAAGAGGCTTGGCCCTTTTTTTGCAGTGGTCCACTTTCAGCCTCTTACAGGGGGGAGAGAGAGAGAGAGAAAGAAAGAAAGAATAGAAGGGCCAGCATTAGAACAACCAATGAAACCCCCTTCATGTGTGGAGAATGGCTATACCAACAAAGGCCCCGGAGCTGAGCACGCCTAGCTGAGCATCCCATTCTTGGCCTGCTGAAGGAGCAGGGGGCAGGAGGCAGAGCCAGAGCAGCGCAGACCAAGACATCAAAGGCCAGGCGGCAGAATAGGGCCGTCTTATCAGAGAGCAGCCTCAGCCTGGCTGATACACACACAATCAGCCAGTGGAAAAATCAAGCAGATTTCAAGAAGGAAGGTAATGCGGTCGGTGTCAAAGGTGTAAAACTCTCAGATCCAGGGAAGTGAGCTTGGGCTGCATGCTGAGCGTCTGTTTCTGACTAAAAGGGAGCTAATATGGCCACTGGAATGAGGCGTGGGGAGGCTTTTATCACTGCTAATGGTCTTAACAGTGACTGCGTGTGTCAGCGCCTGGCACGGATGGATAGGGGAACGCTTCCCAGAAATCAATGAGAAGTTGAAAAGAGTACAGATTACTGAAGAAGTAGCTCTAAAACAACAATCAAGAGCCTATTCAGTGGAGAGAACATTGAAATGTACAGCTCCAAACAGCCAAAACTCCTAAGATGCAAAGCTGATTTATGCTGTCTTTAGTCATTTACATCAGAGAGAAACCCAGCTGCAGAATTATACACAATTGCTCAAAAGGGTCAAAAATAAAGGCAAATGAAAAAAGGAAATAGACAGTACATTGAAAGGGTAAAGCAACAATTAAAATTGAAACCGACATAGATCTCAATGGGCTCCAGAGGATAACTAAATCATCACGATAGGATTGAGTCTGTTTTTTCTTTTTTTTCTTCTCACCAAAAACAATATTACCTAGCCTGGCGGTCACATTGATAAATATTTTTTAGACTTTACTTATGTGTTCTCGAGTAATATTTGCGTTTCCTTGCAATAACTTCTCAATATTGTGACACAGATAGCTGCCCACTGTAACTGGCCAAACCAGTAAAGTCTGAAACATGGAGCTGCAGTACTGCAAGAGAATGCAAAAGCCTCTCAAGATAACCACAACATTGCTGTCTAAAAAAATGACCCTAACAATACAATATTAATACTTTATTAATACTGTGCACAACTTTTTACTTAGGTTTACTCAATAGAGACTGATGGATTCTCCAGAAACCCTCAAGTTTTCAAGTAGGCTTATCAATAGGAATATTGCACCCCATCTCAGCTTCCTTTAAACAAAGCCTTGCCCATTAACTGGAAAGAGGAAAGACAAGTGTGCAATTTCCTCTGTTTCATAGACGCGACAGGGGGTTGAACTCAGGAGTGCCACCACACCAACACAATATTTTGCCTTTGGGTTTCAATGAGAGATAGCCATTTTATATTTGCTGCACTGCTGTGATTATATCTACATTTTAATGCTATTTCCATTCCCACTGAAACAATAAAAGTTAATGGACACTTATTGGTGCAGTGTATACTTCATGGAAAAGTTGACAATAATGCTTTTACCAGTTTGGTCTCGTTTTACCAAAAGTCTCTCCAGATTATAAATGACGCATATGAAACTCATTATGGTGCATCCCACAGAGTAATTTATGTCCACGTCAACAAACATGCCATATTATAACCAATGCTGATAATAGAGTAGATTAAATGGCTTGAAAAGTATTAAGATTTCCAATTAAATGGAACATCAGCATAATGTTGGAGAGAAAGTGCATCATCACATTTCTCTCATACAAAAAGAAGAGATATGCTTATTATACTCTGAAATGCATGTATTTGCTATAGGAAAGAATTCATTTCCCAGAATACCTTCGCCACTTGAGCTGTCTTTCAAGTTATATCTATTGTTATAAAGGTAAGTCTGAGCTACAAGGCTAGCATTTCATTCACAATGCTTGGAAGGCAGTGTGTTCTTAAAACCTTTAAAAAAGATTTTAAACAACATAGTGTTCCACTGCCAATGTTGCTTCTTCTCAAAGACAAAAAAACTTACTTCAAAGGTTTGCTGTCACCACCCAGGAATTTCTCCTTGTCTCCCAGAAGAATACAGACCACCCAGGAATCCTAAGTGGATTTCTCTACCATCTTGTTTCTAAGAGGGTTTTTGGGTGCATGAGTTGAAGTTGATTAATTCACTGCAGTTAACTTAGTGTGGCCAAAGTTTAAACAGAAAAGACAGCAAATATTAAAAGGGGAGATCTGAGTCAGACGTAACCCACTAGTCTAGACTTAACACAGTGTTGCAGTTTTGCTTTCTTCCATCTATTTTTATCTATAATGTGATTTACATCATTAACTTGTTTTAACCACCAACTATTAAATGGGCTAGCACAATGGTCTGTGCACAAGCCCGACCTTGTGCTAACTCACAAAATACACAAATTCTGCCATCTTGTGTTATATATGGGACATGCACTACTCATCATCAGGGGAACTTCCTGCTTCATTCTGGTTGTGATTTTCATAATAAAATATAATATATAATAGTCTAAATATTTTCAGTGTTTAGTTTTTTATTGCAGGCATTTAGGTATACTGCCCTATTTACATACAATAGACCTGCTGTAGCATAATAACATAAACTATCTAACTTACAGTTCTGGAGTCAGAAGAGTACCTATACATACGGTGGCCCAGGAGTGCAAAAAACATTTACAATGGTAAATTACTTATTTACAAGTTTAAGAACAAATTTACAAGTTTTAAAACAGATTTACAAGTTTTTAAACAATTTTACAATTAGTGAACACATTTACAACGAGTGAACACATTTACAAGTTCTGAAACAAATTTACGTTTTTGACGGAAAGGGTAGGTACAACAGACGGAAGTAGTGGCTAGAGGAATTCTGACACGCTCATTTTCGACTTCCGGAATTGTCTGCAATTGTGTTTACACTTAACGTCGGCTAGTTTTACATTGAATTCAAATGGAGAGGCTAATAACAAAAACGATATTAAACGGTCGGATGAAAAGGTTGTTCTTCACCACCCTAGAGTTATAAACTTCACTGAGTTGGTGGGTGACATGCGGCGGTGGCGTCAGGTGTCATATGGAGATATTTTTAAGTAGGCTACTTTTGGTCTTGGTGGGCGTTGATGGAGGGGCAATGCATTTTTAAGAGCACGGATGGCTATATCAGTAGGCTACCTCCACAGTTGTAAAAATGTGGTCGTGTTTTGCTTTGCAATTTGGGCCGGTTTTCCCAAAAATTTCTTGTCTCTAAGTAGTCCAAGTTACAGCCCATTTCGTAACGTTATGACACAATTCCCGACGCGCTCGTAGAAGTGCATCAAGTCACGTTCATAGCTTGGTCAGGATGCGTTCACACACGTAATCGAGGTCATTTCTGTCTTAGACATGTATACTGCCATGGACGATATGACATGGCTGTGTTGCATTTGTATCTTATTTTATAAAAAAAAAAAAATAAAACTGAGAAATAAATGAATTCTCTTCGTCACCACCTCTAAAATGCAGAGCTTTTACCAATACATAGTACAGAAGGTTTTATAGCACGCAGCACCGCAGAGCCACTGATCTATAAAGGGTACACTTCTTTAATATTGATGCTATCCTTCAGCACAGTGCTGCATGACCTTGATACTTAATTAGTACTTTGAACTATGTGTACTCACTAATGCCGTTATATTTAATTTGTAGTAGTCTGTAAACTAAAGCCTTTAAAGTATGTAAAGCATTAAAATTGCCCAAGGTTTCTTCCTTTACCAACAAGTAAAAACAAAATGCTGCTAGGGAGTTTTTCTTTACCCCGTTGCTCATTGGGCCTCTGTGTTGAGCGATTTGAGACATGCCTTTTGTGAGATGCACTATGCAAATAATATTGAATTGAATGAAACAATACAACAAACGTCAGGTTTATTGACACACAGATATCAATTGAAGTTTGGTAGAGCAAACACTTATTCAAGTATAACAAAAAGCTATTCATTTATTCTACAATGAGGTGCTTTCAGGTGTTAACAAAATTCAAAAGAGCAAAGAGTTATGGATTCTTGCACCTATCTGCATTTTGTCAGACATGTCTCTGCAATTTAACACTAAAATGTTCAAATTTTGTATAGATTTGTAAAAACAAATAGTAATGCAAGACTCGCCTCTCAAGTCCAAATGTTGCACCATCTGGGGGGGGGGGGGGGCTTACAACTTACAACTGAGGTGCATTTTGTAGATTTATAAAAATGAACAATAGAAACAACACCTTAACCAAGTAACTAACTTAAAAGTTAGAAATTGAATACATATACATCCATCTCTCACCATACGCTGGTGGGACCACAGACTGTAGGCTAGTGTAATAGCTACCAGGAACTGTATTGTGTTCAGTCCATAGTAATGCCAAGACCAAATTGTGTGTCTTCTGAAGGGGGAGTCTTACAACTGCATTTTGTATAGATATGGAAAAATGAACAGCAGCAGCAAACAGTCTCTTTGCAATTAAACACTTAAACAAGTGTTCATGTTTTGTATAGCTTTGTAAAAATGAACAGAAACAACATTTTAATTAAGTAACTAATTCAACCATTGCGGCATCCAGTGGTAGCCCAGTGTAAAGCAGAGATGCAGGTGAGGATGAAGCAGGGATTCATTGGCATAAGTGTGATCTTCCATGTGTAGATTTTCCCACTGTGTGCAAGCATCATGTTGAGTGGGCCAGTTAGTCATGCCATCCCATCAGTCTCCTTGCTTGCAGAACTGGTTGATGTTACTATAGAAATAACACAGCATCAGTAAGTAATCAATGATGAGGTTATTTATTTTGCTGCCTTTCAACACCATGGGCCTATTGCACAAAACCAGGATAAGGGATTAAGCCAGGATATCTTGGTTATACAGATAAATGATTGGTTAATTCAGCCAGTACAACCAAGATATCCCAGCTAATCCCTTATCCTAGTTTTGTACAATAGACCGCTGAAGGCAAAGTCACTTTTCAAAATTGCTCCACGATAGGATTTAAGATATAGTCTAGACATGAGATGGCGCTACAACAAAGCTGTGTGCAACGTATTTTGAAAGCTACGATTTTCTGTGTCGGGGAGGAAAAGTACAGGCACTTAAACACTAAGTCACATCTTGTTTCAATCACTAACAAGACGTTAGCTATTGCTATTAGCAAGCATAAAGTTAGTATATTCAGCTTAGACAACCATAGGCTACGTCGTGACAAACAATGACAAACCAATATTATTATTCACAGGACAGAAAGCTGGCTGCTCAAAATGAGATGCCTATAATTTGAGATAACAAAATTGCACTAAAACATCATAGAGCACCTTTAATGATCAATACATTAATTATCAATACAGCTACTAAGTAAAGAAAGAGGTGTTTATTTAACGTTACTTACGTTCATAGAAAGTCTTCTCTAGGCTGATCTAACATTAACGTTACCAAACACATGCTCGCACCCTGAACAAAATTATATCAGAACCCGTTTATGAGAGCCCAACTCCCTATTCCTGTATGACACTGTTTATTTCCATCTCCAGTCAGAACTAAAGAAGCTTTCTGGATGGAAAGTGAGACGTCTTCAATCTCAAAAAAGAAGTCTAATTTCCTTAACTAAACATTATTATGACAACGTTAGCTGCAGTTCACCAAGGGGGCGAACGCAAAATCAATGGGCGTCTATGGAGCTAGACGGCTAAATTGCATGTTTTTGCCGTTTCCTTGCCCTTTCCTAATAAAAGTTCTCTGAATACACATGTTCAACTCTATTACAGTGGCAACACTATTGTCTATTTCTAAATGCTTAGCCTACTGCCTGTCACGTAGACAGGCTAGCAAGTTGCTATCACTAGCTACTTTAAGAAAGTACTTACCATTTGCTGAAGACGTTGGTATTTCGCCACCATCAGGCACGGAACTCGATGCCATTTCACCAGAGAGAAATTATACACTTTTGCCACATTTATGACAGAAACGGCCACGATTGATAGAGGTGCCGCAGTATGGGCAGAACATAGTGACTAAAACACAGAATAAACGCCTTTGCTGTAGCCACTACTTCCAGAGTAGGTTTTCCTTCCAGAAGTCCACTACTTCCGTCTGTTGTACCTACCCTTTCCGTCAAAAACGTAAATTTGTTTCAGAACTTGTAAATGTGTTTCAAAACTTGTAAATGTGTTCACTCGTTGTAAATGTGTTCACAAATTGTAAAATTGTTTAAAAACTTGTAAATTTGTTCTTAAACTTGTAAATAAGTAATTTACCATTGTAAATGTTTTTTGCACTCCTGGGCCACCGTATATACACAATCATTAGGACTGAACCTCAATCTGTTTTGCTTATGTGCATCTTCTCAATCTGAGAGTGTGAAGGTGGTAAAATACTTAAATACATGTATTTATTTGTAATATAAAACCATTTGTTGTGCATAAAACAGCAGTATTTGCTTAACCAACTATGCTGTTGCCAGCAGTGAAATCTCATTACAAATAGGCATTTTTTAGTCACATTTATTAAAGCTTATTCATCAATTCTGGATTTTTTGTAAGCACATACCGTAATCAGATTGTACTATTATTTGTAACCAATACACAAAGCTACACATTCTTTAAATACCATCTCTTATTCAGATGAAGAACTGGTATTGCTATTTTGTAGATTAAAAGCATAACATCAATAAAATAATGTGTTTTCTACACATATGCTATTATTAGGACACTATAATAATGAGATCTTAACAGATTGCTTCAGACATTTACTTATTCTTTTTACATTAGCGAGGCACAGTGTTGCTCTTCACATAATTCATCACATTCCAGGTAATTGTAATACTTCTTGAATGTTATATTCGAGGCCTTTCAAAGATTGTGAATTGCTTGTCAGATTTAAATATTAGACAGAGAAGGTCGGTTGACTTTATTAAATCTTTAATTGAATTGGAGGTGGATATCCAGGCATCTAAAGTTTAAGAACTGACCTTATATCTATTCTTTTCATTCTTTATTCTTAGGCCAAGTAGATTGAGTAATCAGTGATATCACTTGTGTAAAGTGCGTAGGTAGAATGACTACATGGCAGGACAGGCTCTTTGTAAAGCTGAGATGAACAGATTTTAACAGAAGTAGCAGACAGATTTAACAAGTTTGATAACATGTTGAATACATTGTGATGTTATACAGCATGTTATCAAACCTTTCAAAAATCTCTTCTCATCGATGACGTCAAATGTCCATGAGCCAATATATACACAAATAAAATGCCATGGTATTAATAGATTATTAATAATTATATGAAATAACCAGTGGATTTTTCTCATTTAATTCAATTGTCAAATTTAATATAATCACTCATATCCAAATTTCACTGCATGTAATTAGAGAAATGAATGTGGCAAAAAATCCACTTTTCATCAAATTGTTCTTATTTAGACTAATAAAAAATAAAACAAAGAACTATTTTAACATTGGCACAACATTGGTTTAACACCCTTCATCTAACACTAAAATCAGTTCCTGCAACCCACAGCACTGAATATTTAAAACCTGACCCTCTGGATATGTTCAGACTACGCAAGAATTTAAGAATTTAAGTTAAGCAGCTTTGTAGTCCCTTTTTAGTGCTAAATGACTAATTTTGGGTTAAATGAAGGCTCACTGAGCTTATTTAACTCACATATCTGTGAAAATTGTCATTTATTCAGTTCATGGATTACAGTATTGACTATGCTATTTATGTTAATGAGTGATTCATGTGACCCAATTGTCACATACTGTAACGAGGAGCTTCAAAAGTTAAAGAATCCCAGATCTGCATAGACTCTTTGACTAAGAAATTGATCTTCTGTATCAATCATTTACATGGAGATTTTGGTCTAGGTATGTTGAGGAGGAACATAATAAGGAGCATTATGCAGGTCACAAACAAAGAACCAGAGAAACAACACAAAAAACAAGGTTCCAATCACCAAAACCCCAATTAAAAGCTACAAAGGTACAATATATTACTCTGACAAAAATGGAATGCCACACACCCCACATGCTCACTGAGCCATTAGAGCCTAGTGCTTCTTCATGGAGTCCAGGATGCGGAGGATATGCAGGAAGAGGTTTACGATGTCCAGATAGAGGTTGATGGAGGCTAGCACGTGCTCCTCGGGAGAGAGCTGGTGCATCAGGAGGTGGGTGTCGTAGATGATGAAGGCGCAGAAGAGGAGCGCACCAGCCCCAGCGTAGACCAGCTCCACCGTGTCATTGTTGAAGAAGAGCTGGGATGGAAAATGAAGCAGGTGTCAGAGACATGGGTTATAAATATAAAGAAAAGCCCCATGTAATAAGACTCCCAAGTGGAAGCCTCATTTACATAGAAACTGTATGTTCGCCGTCCATATCGGTGGCTGTTTATTTGCACGCGCATCTGTGTATTGACTCAAGAAACAGTCTTCTGGCTGCCCAGCTGCCCAGCTCATTTTTAGCTCAAGTCTATGGCTTGTTTTAGAATGTGTGCAGCATGCACGAAAAAAGTGTTTGTTTTTATTTTAAGATGACAGCGATTTCGATGATCTGATCACGTAACATGCATTTTAAACAAAAAAACAGACCAAAAAACGCATCTGAACCATGTACACACCGTGACACACAGTGTAATACTGTACTGTAGAGTGTCTCATAAAATATATTTTATGTTAAAGAAAATCTCTCACCCTCATGAAACCAGCAATGATCATGATCCACAGACAGGCAAACAATCTAAAGAGGAAAAAAATTAGGTTTCAAGACATTTTAAGGATGTCAAACTGAAATTCCACAGAAACACCCAAGACCCCAGAACTATTGTACAAAACATAAACTACAAAAATGCTCCCATACCCTGCTCCCATTTTACTGAAGTCCCTCTTGGACTGGTAAGTATAAGCAGTTAGTCCCATGAACACAGCCGACGTGAGGATAAATGCTTGCAGGACTGTGGAGTACTCATAGAAGGTCACTGGAAAAGATAGAAGTGTGAATTATCTTTTTGTTCACTTTGACAGGCCAGTAAAAACTACACAAATGACTGATCACAACAAATCTGATTTCTCACCTGCAGTTGCAACAGAGACAGCCTCCAAGACAGTCTGCAATCATTTCAAATAAAATGCACAAAAAAAACTATTATTGAACCATTTTTATAGAAAGATAATTTCTATGGAAAGATATCCAAGCTGGGTTGTGTCACATTATTTTAATTGAAGGCTAACTTTAACTGCTCACATAATATATTTTAAACCCCCTAAATATGAATCCAATAAGCATACATGCAAACCTCAGTGACTTACAAAAGCGGCTAGTAAGTAGAGGTTGACAGGATGCTGGTGTCGGTAAATGAACAAGGCGAAGATGAGAACCAGAGAGGCGAGTGCAGACACCAAAACAACACCAGGACTACAGGACAGACACAGAAATCAGACACAGCATTAGTGTGCTTGTTTTTTTTACAAAGATTACAGAATACTGAGCATTTTGGAAGACTAAAGGATACCTTGCATGAAGAAAGGTTTTGATGGGCTCACAGAACATGAAAAGTGCAGATATTGCTGTAGTAAGGATGATCTGTAGCGACAAAATGGTGTACACTTTGCGCAGAAAGTCTGAAAGTACAATAAAAAGGTTTAACTTTGGGATAATCACAATTATTCATTCATGCGTCCTTTCTGTTTAACACTAAGTTTACAATTAAACAAGACCTATAGTGTTGGAATAAAATATTACTTGACATGATGAAGGCTAGAACCATCATCATTATTGTTATTTAGCCTATACTTACATTTATCTATGCATCTTTTCTATTGTAAATAATAGTTTTAAATACTTTAAAGGAAAGCTGTTTTACTTTACAATTTTTTAATCTATTTAGACGTGTTATTTATGGGTGTATGGAGGCAACTTAGTTTTGCTTTAGGTCTCTCCTATGGTTTACTTTTGTTTTGGTTTTGACCAAAACGAGTAGACAATGTATAATCAATCATGTACATTTATAATATGAAAACAAAACAACGTGCCTTGACATTAAATATCTGTATATCTAGCGCTAAAGTACGGAAGCCGAGAGTGGCCAAGGTCGTAATAATTATTTTTTACCTTGTTATCCCGAGATAACGACATAATTATTTAGAGATCTCGAGAAAACAAAACACTTATTTAGAGATCTTGAGAAAACAAATACTGGACTCCGGTCTATAGCTCTGGAAACATCTACGCCCCCTTGTGCTTGAGGAAGGAAGACAAAATGGTGAAATGGCGTTTTACGAAGCTCTGAAAGAGAGGGGGGTCGCAGAGGAGAACATCACCCAGAAATTGAAGACTTAATGCAATCTCCCCGTGTCAACCCCTGATCAAAATATTGCCTTATTAGCTGATCGATTATTCCAGACATAACTGTGCCGTTGAAAATGAGAAACTAACATTTGAATGCAGAAGTCACTGACATTTGATGTTCTCAGTATTTTTGATGTCTAAATAAGTGTTTTGTTTTCTCAAGGTCTCTAAATAAGTGTTTTGTTTTCTCGAGATCTCTATATAAGTGTTTCGTTTTCTCGAGATCTCTAAATAAGGGTTTCGTTTTCTCGAGATCTCTAAATAATTATGTCGTTATCTCGGGATAACAGGGTGAAAAATAATTATTACGACCTTGGCCACTCTCGGCTTCCGTACTAACGTTACTTGATTGTAAACTAAATAGTTTTGACAAATGACAACAAAACCCATTTCAATTCATTTGTCAGACTATGATTGATTGATCCAAGAATATCATTTAGCACATAGATCATTAATTTATCTATAATTATCTATCAATGTTTATTCTATCGTAATCATTGACTGAGATGGACGAAACATAACACAACCCCTTGTGGGCCTGAAGATCTTCAGGCCCGATTAGTCTACACCACAGCTGGCTACACAAACATTTGTAATACATTGTCATTTAGCCATGATACTCACCCATTCGAATTTGGACGCTTGCCGTAGCGACATTAGTTCCATAATTGAAATCATCCTCGATTGAGGATCTGGGATATTTCTCAGAATTCATGATGGAAATTGTCAGATTCCTGCGTTGACGGCGATCTTTTTACTACGAACGGATCCCAAGCTTCCGCTTTACCCATATCACGTGACACACACGTGTACACTGACTGTCTCTTAAAGTAAACGTTGGCATTTTATAAAAATGTTATTTCCTCCCCCGATTTCGCTTGAAAAGGAGGATTCACAATAGTATCAAATAGCCCCACACGTTATTTTATATTTAATGTCATTCAGAACTGAATAATTGATGTTGCCGTTTTACATTTAGATATGCTAATCGAAATGAAAAGGTGAGCCTGCCCTGAACATGCATCGTGGAATGACTGAAAGTGTTCTTTATGCCCGGATTATTATTTTGTCGTCAGGTTACAGCAAGAGGCATAAATGCGTTGCAGTTCGAGAGAAAAAAAACACTCAACTTTGGCATTACGTGCCACTCTTTATACGACAAGGTCTCTGATAATAGTTTCAGCGCCCTTGTAAACAAAACAAACACCCAGTAGGTGGCAGCCCACTCTCTCTATTTGGATCTGCAGTGGGTGAGCCCTGATAATTGTATCTACATGCACTAATGGAGACTAGGTGTGATTAAATAACTACTAAATGTATTCAAATGTGAATGACTCAAAAACAGTATAAAGTATAACAATTACTTTTTATTTGTAATACCTTATAATGCAATTGCATATCTTTGGCAAAAATAAACTTTATTAAACATTTTATGAACAAAGGTTAGCATACAAAACCAAAGGGTCAGGTAGGTCAGACATGGCAGACAGGCAAAATTATAGTGGTTTGGCAGCTCTTAGTTAGTAGAATATTACTTAATAATAATTATTAACAAAACAATAACAATATGCTCGAGATGTAATGAGATTAAATACCCATGCCCTGTTTGAGGAAGGCTACAGAAGGTGCTACAACTGCATAAACCCTGCATAGCCCCATAGATCTGAGAGGATTGACTTCATTCTGGTGACAACCGCAGACATGCAAGAGAGCTTGGCAATAATCTTTTATCAACATGTCCACCAGGCCACTGCTCGTTCAAGACTCGTCTTTCTATGTCAGCTGCCAGTACACCACTGCTATGACAGGCTTAAACAGTGTTTACATAGCCTTCCTCAAAGGACTTGAGGCAAACTGAATAACTTATCACTATTTTCCTGTGGGACTGAGGCAGTGTGAAGGGGGAGGGAAATGCTGAGGCAGGTGTGTTCCTGCTGCTCTGCTCATTGCCTGGCCCTCCTCTACCTGTGCACCCACAAGATGGATGGCTGGCTGGCTGGTTGGCTGGATGGGTGGGTGACTGGGTGGATGAATGTCTGCCCCGCCGTGTAGACAGAGCTGGCTCTATATTGCTTAAAACCCATCTGGCTGGTCGGGAGCTCAGCACACACACACACACACACACACACACACACACAACCACAAACGCGCACACACACACACGGCAGGGAGGTTAGAGGTGGGAGGACTCTAGCATGGCCTACAGTCCAGAAGCTGCTACCAAGAGATCTCTATCAGCTTCCATGATGCGCCTCCAAGACAGACAGACCTCCTTTAGCATCCAGCGTTCCACTGAGCAGTCCTCACTATCAGCCTCTCCTGACAGCAGCTCTACACACATGCTCCACAGGGCTTTAGATCACTACTCACAGCAAAGTCATAACCTGGCAGTTAAATAGGAGGAGAGGGGAAAGTATACTAAGCGGGCTTCAGCACTCATCCTGGACTGGCAGTGCCCCCCCACCCCCACCCCATGACCCAAAAGGGGTTGCCTGCTTCATGGGTCAACAGACAACCGAGAGGCTTTCACCAACAGGGCCCCCAGCCACTGACTTGGAGGACCCGCGGCATGATCTGGCACATCTCACTCCTGCTCCTACACATCATGGCTATACCACTTGCCTCGTGCATCTCTGAACCAAAACGGCAATCTCAAGAGAGAAAGAGAGAAAGAGAGAGATGAGGGGGGAGACCTGTGCAGAAAAGACAGGCTCTTCCTTGTCCTTTGTTGGCTCAGAGTGAGAACACACCTTCTGTCTTCACATTGTCTAAGGATTCCTTCCGCACATCACAATTCACGAATTTTGCTTCCGCTGAGGTCCAGAATGTCATTTCACACACAAATGCAATCCCAGTGGTCAGTCCTGTCCGGGCACCTTGGGGGTGCAGCACTCTTCTGACGGTAAGAGGTATTACTAAAGAATGGAGAGAGGAGACCACAGCACCTAATGCAGACACCAACACACACATTTCCTTCCCATTAAGCAACTGGGAAAACACGGACGACACACACACACACACACACTGTGGCCTGTGTGTTGGTCTCAGCAGACTGCAGACAGACATTATGGAAGCAGAGGAGGCTTGTCAGCACCTCCGAGTCCCTGGATCTGACAACAGACATGCAGGACCTCATCTTCAAACGCACTTCTTTCCATTCAGTCTCTCTCTCTCTCTTTCGGTTGTGCTCCATTCAGGCCTTGTCTGAGCTGAATGCTTGATTTATTCGGCAGAATAATGGCACAGGAAGAGGAGTGCTTCCCCTCGACACTTACTTCCTCTCTCTTTCAACACTCTAAGTCCTCGAGTCCTGCCAATCCCAGGGGCGGGCAGCCAATGAGGAAGTCACATGTTCATGACATCACCATCACCAAGAAAAAGGTACAAAAATAAAACGACTACAGGTATGTCTGAATCAATGAATTATTGCATCTGAACCAGTCTTTAGAATTAAAAGTCAATGGCACTGTCATTGTTCTTCATGTTCATATGTTGACAATTAAGAAGGACCACAAAACTCCTGAAAGACTGATTGAATTCCATGCGCTCATGTTCGTTGTCTCTAGATGGAAGCATGCAACTGTTTTTTTTTTTGTCTTTTTTTCTCACAAATCCAGTTAAGAAAATGTCATGTGATATTAACTCTCTTGGCTCGCCTTTTTTATCCACCTCCCATTTCTTTTTGTGATGACACAAAGCAAAGTCATCATTATGGCTTCCAACTCCTGTGAGAGAGTCCATATTGCCATGTGTGGTGAATGGGATGGGAGATTAAAGGCAGGGAAGGCTTGGCTGGGACCAAAGGGGAAGGGGAAGAGACTTAGGAGCTTAAGTCACACATAGAGAGGGGGAGCTGCGAGGGCAAAAGTCAAAAGGTCAAAGGTTAGTCGACAGGGGCCGTCACTTTCGGCTGATTTTCCGGCTCTTGCGGCCACGCTGCTGCAGGGGGCCCTGGGGTCCGGGGCGCACGCCGGCCAGGTGCAGCAGCGAGCCCGCCGCCTCCTTTAACTCCTCATCCAGCTCGGCGTGCCGCGGACGTGCACGCTTGATGCCAGCACCGGGGCTCAGGGTTGGGGGCCTGGGCCGAACAGCCTGAGCATCTGAGGCAACGGGGGGAGGGGGGCTGCTGCTGTAGTTGTGGTCCTGCTGGGGGTCCCGGCTCACAAGAACCACCTCCCCTCGCCGAGACAGGTCAATGGGACCCTCCTGGTCATCTTTGAGAACAGAAAAAAATGGAGGAAGGGGGAAATGTAGAGATAGAGAGATGGAAAGAGATAGAGAACGATAGAGAGAGGGAGGGAGGGGGAAATGTGGACAAAGGGGAAGCTCAATTATTAAGGGTTATGCTGAAGACCAGTGCTCAAACACAGGAGGGGCAAGAGCTACAGGAATACAGGAATCTAAAACAAGATGGGAAACTAAAAACACAAGGATGCTTCTAAGAGAGGAAACAAAAGAGAGAAAGAGAGAGAGAGAGACAGAGAGAGAGAGATAAGGTACAGATGAAGAGATGTGAATGAGGATGGCTCTTACATGGATCCGAGTGCTGCTCAGAGGCAGACTTTAACAGCATCATGGCCGTGGCTGCATCAAAATCAGACTCTGCAACAGGAGAGAGAGGTTTGACAGCCACTGATGTTGGCGACAGACTGCTTCCTGTGTGTGTGTGTGTGTGTGTGTATGTATATGTGCAACACAAGAGATTCACTCTGTCTGCCTCACTCTCACCAGTTGTCAAGGTTACAGAGAGCCTGAGAAGAGACAGCTCCACCGAGTGAGATGTTTAAAGGCAATGGAGGCATGGCTGTGCAATATATCTGACTGTGAAGAACTACTGGTTCTGTGTGTGTGTGTGTGTGTGTGTGTGTGTGAAAAAGTATAACCTTGAGAAAGACATACAGCCACATCAGTCTGTGTGCATGTGTTTGCATTTAACAAAACAGGTAGTCTACAATAAAAAAAAAATCAGTTTGACAGGTTTCTCTCACAGATTTCTCTCAACACGTGATATGGGAATATTGAGTGTGTGTGTAAGAAAATGCCAGTGGCATGGGATGCATATGGCTGAGTGACATGTGACATATAGAATGTGGCTGATGGCGCAGGGGGCAAGATGGCTGGCAGCACCGTGGGGGGATGGCATGTGGCTAGGCTGGGGTAAGTGGAGAGGAGGGCGGGGGGTTGGAATCTTACCTCTCAGAGCGCTGCCCTGTTCCAACAGCAGTAGGTGGCGTGGTGGAGAGGAGGCACTGTGGACAGACGAGACCTTTGGCTTAGTGGACAGCGGGTACCACACAGAAGAGGCATAACACCATGAAGACTATTTGGAGCATCTAGCCAATGTGGGCACAGCCTTATATTTACAGGGAGTAACAGCAGGGGGCGCCATTTTGGACTACATGTCTTCATTGATGGGGGGCATTTCCAGTCGTCACCAGTAATTCTTGGTAGCATGCGTGTACTGGGCTTCTAAGGCATTTGTTTACATCCTGTGTTTGTGTGCGTGTTTTTCTTTTGTGTCTCTGTGTGTGTCTGCGTTTGTGTGTGTGTGTTTGTCTCACCTGGGTGGGGAAGCTGGGGGCGTGTAGAAGGCGTGTGTGTTTGGAAAGTGCTGCTTCCTCAGGGCTTGTGCCAGGGTTGGCCGGAACTCAGGATCCACACACCACAGCGAGCCTTTCCCATTGGTCTGGAGACAGAGGGGGGCGGGGAGGAAAACGCAGCTATGAGTCAGATCATAGGACAACAAATAAGATGGCTGAGCCAGATCTGATTGGATCCTGACTGATGGAATGCAGGCAGGGTGATTAAAGGCCATTTTGGCATGCATCTATGTTTTTCAGTTCCGGCCCTTTAGAACAACGCTAGGAATACTTGGAATGTAGGGCACTACAATGGTATGGTCAACTCTACCTGATCAAGAGCTTCCCCATCACTAACCAACCCACAATCCACACAGATGAGTGGAGTAGTGGACTATCTCTTAGGAGATTATCATTATGTCCCAAGGTCCCTCTCTTTGTTCTTTTGTCTTTCATTCATATGTCAGAGGTCCATGTTGTTCACATATGAGTATGTGTGTCAATGTGTGTGTATGTGTGCGTGTTCGAGGTGTGGTCCTGGGAAGGGGGGGGGGTTGGTATGACCTTGACTCACTTCAGCAGCCACACTCATAAACAGGAAAGAGGAAATATTGCCATGGCAACAGACACCCGGCTGCGCCATGCAAAAGCCGCAGATTCTCGCTCTCTCTCGTTCTGTCTCAATCTTCCCACACACACAAACACACACACACACACACCAGCATATCAACCTGCATCTCAACAGAGTGCTTTGCTGTGCCTTACTTACGCCACTGCCAGCTACCACCAAGGAAACCAGAGATGGCTGTCCACAGTATTTCCAACATAAATCTGTAGGTGTATTACCCTCTACACCACCTAACACCCACCTGAACACGTCTCCCAACAGTGGAGCAATAAGCCTTGCTGCTCACCATACTGCAATACAATGGTTTATTAGCACAGGCCGCTATTGAAAGAAGCTTATGGAACACTGATGGAATACATTTTATTAGTGTCTCAGTGGCCAAAAAAAATATTTCATAAACTAAGTCCGACTCCTCATTCAAAGAACAGCCACCAAAAATCACCCTACAGCCTCCCCCTGAGCACATTCATACAAATGTTGTCAGTACAGCATAAAAAATAGGAACACTATAAGTAGTGAAAATTTATCTTTTCCTTTATTTCCTTTTGTATGATCTGAGAGACAGCAGTTGTGTTTGCCATGCCTTCCACGTGCACAGGAACACTGGTCTTCATCATTCTCAGTAGCACAGGGGGCTCAGCCTACCCTCAGTGGGGAAAGGAGGGAGGGGGCTCCTATCTCTCCGTCCACCAGCCCCGAGATGAACATTTATTGACTGGCACATATGTGCCTCGGTATCTTTTTCAACGACTATTGCCAGGGATGGGTAGGGGTGTGTCAAAAAGGCACAGTGATTGTGTTGATTTTCACACACACAAATGCACACACACACACACACACACACACAACCCCTCATGCTAGATCCTTCTTTAATCCCGATCGCAAGGCTTTGTTCCGAAACAGCACTAAAAAAACAGCTAAGCGTTGCAGAGTAGGAGGAGGAAACTAGTAGGAGTTTAAGCCTTGAGACTTGAAAGAGATGAGTTGAAAGGACATGCATTAGCATTAATTATTAATGCACATGTATGTGTAGTGTCTTGCACTGAGGGTGTGTACACACAATTGCGTGTGAGAGAGCCGACGGTTCTCCCCACGCACTCACCTTGCCCAGAGTGCGCTCCACCTTGCGGAAGCACTTGTTGAGGGACAGGTTGTGGCGCACTGAGTTCTTCCACCCGGTGGGTGCGCTGGCGAAGTAAGGGAAGTGCTGCAGGATCCAGCTGTAGATCTCCTTCACCGGCAGCGACTTGCTGGGCGAGTGCTCGATGGCCATGAAGATGAGCAGCGAGAAGGAGAAGGGCGGCTTGGACTTCAGGGGGTCCCTCTCAGCCACTTGGCCCCCGAAGAGTGAGGACGAGGCGGACGACGAGGACGAGGAGGAGAGGGCGCGCTCCTCCGCGGAACCTTCCAGGTCCTCGGGGCCGCCCAGGCTGAAGTTCTGCAGCAGGTTCTCGTGGAGCCAGTTGAGGTTGGTCAGCTCGTCGTCCTCGGTGGCCTCTACCTCCGTCTCTGCGCCGCCCGGCACTCCAGCACGCCCCAGCCGGTCTAGGCTGGTGGCCAGCGGGCTGGAGGCGCTCTCGGCCTCGGGGAGTGTGCCGGCACCCCCGCAAGCCCCGCCCTGGGACCCAGGTGACCCTGCTTTCTTATCCGGAGACATGCCGACGACCGGGCCCATCAACCCCGGTGGGTCTGGGGAGACACAGAACAGAGACAGAGGGAGAAAGAGAGAGGGAGAGAGAGAGGTGAAGGAAAAATGAGAAGATTTTAATCATAAACAGGAGATTTTAGATGCCTTGTGTTAATGGCCAGGGATTTCCCACAGCAGCCAAACTGCTCAATGTCACATGCAAGTAATAACAACCAGCCACCTGGCCTCTTCAAGTATACTCATACTAATACATAACAATAAACACAGGTCTTAAAGAGCATGTCACTGGGGCTGTCTTAAAGACACCTACTTTAAGCCATTTACTGTACATACTTTCACCACTCCAGTGAAATGGAATGTGCTTGAAGTGGGCAGGTTAAAAGCAACCTCCACAAGCACTACTAATCCAAGATCCTTAATTTTCTTCTTGACAAATAAAACATCTCTATCTGTCTGTCTGATTGTCTGTCTGTCTGTCCGTCCATGTCTTGAACGCTTGAAGGCGACCTATTCTCTTCATCAGATCTCAGCCCCCCCCCCCCCCTCTCTCTCTCATTGGAGGAGGGCTCACAAGATTAAGGGCCTTTTGGAAAGCTCTCAGCAGTTAGTGAAGGGCCTCTCGGGTGTCCAGTCAAGTGCCTGAGGCGGCTCTGATCTCGCTCTCTACATGTGAGCGGCTCACTGACACAACGCAGCAGGTTAGATGCCAGAGGACAGAGCAGCATGCATGCCAGTGCCCATTTATCATATTGCGTGCATACATCATCATGCACGACCGCCGTGGTCTGATATGAAGCCCTCCACCACTGCTACTGCCACCACGCCACTGACTGTTCTTAAACAGACAAGCTAAAAATAGAAGGAATAGAAGCAGCCGGCACAGTCACCAGTGCCACTACATTCAACCCAATGCATCCAGTTGTGCACACAGCACCAAAGCTATGGGAGGTTTAACACGACCAAACCATGTTGTAAACGGCCATGTGGTGCGTGTATCAGACCAGCCAGCGACAGTCTGGGGCTGAGTGTCTGAGGGGATAAGGGAGAGGTCAGTCTCCGGGCTGCTTTGATAACATCTCGCTGAAACCACAGCAGAGACCGGCGACCTCCTACAGTATAGTAGACAGCCGCAGTAGAATCCTGCTAAATATCGGTAGATAAATGAGTGTTCTGAATATTGATAAACGAATCATCGCTCTAAATATCGATAAGTAAATCACAAGTCTAAATATTGATCAATTAATCATCACTAAATATCAGTATATAAATCATCCCTTTAAAATATTGGTAAACCAATATCGATAAATAAATCAAATGCTCTGAATTTCAATAAATAAACCATGGCTCTGAAGTGCAGCAAGGCTGTCGCTCCAACTAGCCATATATGGGCTAAAATCTGCCACTGCCCTGGCAACCATACAGCCCTTCAATAAATAAATAATCACCTTAAGTGCTTCTCTGAATCTCTTTCTCTCTCTCTTCCTGACATCCTTCTCTCTTTGGGGTTCTCAGGAAGGTGCAGTGGCACAGAGGAGAATGTCTTCCTCTTTCAGACTTCCTGTTCTCATGGGGATTTCACTGAGCTCCAATGTCTCAGCATTCAGTTTTTCACACAGAAAGAACACAAAAGCAAAACTCTACAAAAACTACAGTGCAGGACCTAAGAAAAACGGACAACGATGGTACAAGGAAGCACGGTTACGTGATAGCATCTCATGAGAACGTCAGTCAACTTGATAAAACACAGGTTGTCCAGACCACATTTTATACCATTACAACAGCACAGTATAATACAGTATGGGATGTTATTTAAATCCTTAGGACATTTGTCTTTACAGCCTACAGATCCACATTAACAGAGTGATACACTTCCTGGTGCTTTTACAGTCAACCCCCACCCTAAGACACCAAAACAAAAAGACTCCAGACAATGGCAAGGGCCTCATTAACCTCCATTAGCAGGCAAAAGCACAGCCTCTCTATTGCCCCAATCATTAGCATGCTGCTATCTCTCTGTTCACACATACACTGCCCAACCTTTCACCCAAACACACACACTTACACACCCAAACACAAACACACACACAATGCTAAGCTAATGCTAACCTTTAGCCACTGCAAACACACTTAAATGCCCATCGCAGTATTATCTACGGGTGGGGCACCTTCTAAGTACAACGCCACAAGACCACACCCTGTCAAAATCGATAAATAAAAACAATTTTATTTATCGAATTACATTATCAAACATGGATTTACAACCATTTACCAAAGTCTAAGCAACACATTTTTTGGGTTAAATGTGTAACATTCTGGCCTTGCTGTCATTATTAGTTCAATACAAAACGCCTGTGTACTGGTCTGTGTTTTCAAATTTCAGTTTGGTCACGTTCATTCTACTTGGCACATGATCTGAGCAAGCTTACATCATTTGTTCAGGATCCCCAGATGTCTGCTGTCTTAAACAATGTGAGGGGGAATTTATAGCACTTCCTAAAAATAGTTTCCCTTTCCACAACATACCCCCATCCCATCACCAGTTAGGCCAGTTTTCGCCTCCTTCTGTTCAAGTCCTCCCTGCATGGAAAGAGCCCACAGCTTCAACATGTCTCCACACTGCTACATTGAGGTGGTGGAGAGGACTGCTGACATTAGAAACCATAGAAGCACATCACATGTCTTCAGACATACTGCTTCACATGGCAAATTACACAGCAACATTTCCAATAGACCTTTCCTATACCCTGTGCTGGTAATACCGTCGTCAGGAGATACTACAGTTACTATATGGAGCAGTACTGTGTGAATAACTAGGTAATATAATTGCCATATAGGTTATGTTATAATTCAAGGACAAAGACTCTGCTGTCTCCTTCTGAAAGCCCCGTTTCCGGTTATAGAACAGATGGAACACTTTGCCTGTATTTCTGCCACAGATTTTCTGCAGATGTCTGATCTGAGGTCCAGTTCTTTCAAATTGCTCAATTCTGTAAAATCCAAGAGAGAATATAAAAAGAGATGAAATACTTACTATATTTCGATATGGAGAATTTACCTTTGAAAATCAAGTTTAAAATCTATTTTTACTATTATTGTGTGATGTAGTCCCTGTAGATGTCTATTTTCCTGTACCTCTTGAATAGATGCTGGTTTGACTAGACAACAAACCTCTAGCCTTCCTAGAACAACTTCCTCACCTGTTTTTTTTTAACCTGAAAAAACATGTTCCTGCTTCTGTGCAAATTGACCTCTTCTACAGTCCACAGTAAACGACATTGCCATTTCCCTCGATAGGTTTAATCGTCTAGTTTTACAGCAGCCAGTCAGGGACAAAGGTGAGGGAACCAAACTGCAACACACACATATGACATGCTGTACTGGTCAACAACCACCCAAATGCATCCACTCAGCCTGCGCTGGTGAGGTTGGCCAATATGTCTACTCAAGGTAACAAAGGATCTCTTGTTGGTTACAATGTGTGTGTGTGTGATCACGTTTAAATGGCCAAGCTTCTTAGACCGACTCATGAAAAGCTTGTGAGATCTCAAAGCCTACAACCACAGGATCAACTGGCATTTCAACCCAACACTCAGTACAGTTGAACCTTTGAGGCTAGGTAAAAATCTGGGGCAGGACATATTGTCAGATAAAGTGTTTGTCATAGCATGAAGCACAGAAGGTATCCGTGTGGGGTTCCCTGCTTGCATGGCTTCCTGATAGCCCAAAATTGAGGAGCGTGGATGCTTGTCACTCCCTTGTACTTCCTGCCATTGTTGTGCTTTCCGCCTGCAGTGCTTCCCAACTGGCTTCAGTAAAGACATTGATTCCCTTTTCTTATTAAGCACTGCCATTATTGGACCAACAGTCAAATGAATGTAGAGCAATTAAGATGAATAAAAACCCGTTTTTCATTTTGTGTTTGTTTGCTTACTGGACTCTAGAGATAATTTTCATGCTGACTTTTGTGTATGAACTGAGCTTTCTAAAACCCCTGACTACCAACACAACCCACCAATGAAATCAGTGTGGCAGGGCATAAACCACTTTGTTAACCACAAACAGTGCAATGTTAGGCCTACCCCATAGTCACTGTAATGCTTTAGCAGTGGCAACATTAGCATCAATATAACTGGAGAGAAGAGCCAGCTGTTCCAAGGGAAAGATTGGAAAGGGCTAATCAAGAGGTAGACAAGGCAGAAGCAACATGGCTCACAGATGGACACAGGGCTGGTCATATTCAGAGTTGCCACTGTCATTACTTTACCAGTCCCTTGTGTCCCCGTGTCACTATGGCAACCTCAATGTTGCAGCCTCCTGGGGCCACTAGCTTTGCCGCTGGCCCCCCCCCCCCCCCCAACAGAGGCCCAATGGCAGAAAAGGCATATGCAGCTGGAGCTATTGTGAGAGGTACGGAGGCGTGGGGGTGGGGCCGTGTAGCACATAAAAGAGTCGAAATGCAGAAAATTTGCCCCCAAAAAATGTTAGACTGTATTGACTTCTGTGCTGATCTCCAATCAAATTCAGTGCAAAACAATGAAATGACTTGGGACAACCACATTCATAGGGCAGTAAAGTGGCAGATTGATATCAGGGTGTTAAGGAGCCTCATGTTTTGCTTATTAAAAGAAGCAGCTGCTGCACGACACTTCAGTATTTCAGCATAGTATCTTCTCTCTCAAACACACACATACAGACACTCCAGATCATATCTGCCATAGTGAGGGTTATAATGAGCCTAATTAATTTCCCTGCCAAGTGTCAGGAGAGCACTAAGCAGGAGATTGTTCTCCTTGTCCTACAGAAGACCTCAAGAGAGTCTAGAAATAAATACACACAGCTGGCTCTGGGTTAAACTATTCTACACTAACACTCAATAAGAACAGTTCAGACGCAGCAAAGGTTCAAAATAACAAGGCTATTATCATTTATGGCTCAATAAAGACATTTAGGTACTTAAAGGTAGTGGCCATTTCAATGTCAAAATTCATACATAGATTCAGTGACAGCGTGATTATTTGAATTACAATTTGAAAATCACCCTTAGAACGATTATAAGATAGAGAAAGTGAGAAAGGCAAATTAGTGCTCTGACCACGAAGTGACATGTCGGCACTACCATCAGCCGTGAGTAGTAAACAGTCAGAGGCATGAAACTAGAACTAAATGACATGATCATGTGACAGTCAGAGCAGAACGACGGAAACAAGTCGCCTACTCGTCCCTTTCCATCGGCCATCGCTCATCTACGCGGTGCCTTTGACCACGTGTCAATGTCACTCACACAAATAAGCTGCCAGCCCCGCCGGAAATACACACGAAAGCTCACTTCTAACTCTCCATTTTGACCACCCTGCACTGTTCAGCATGAATCGCTTAACAGGATAAAACAGTGATTGAAACGGGAAGAATGGTGGTAGAATATGAAATCAATGGAGGAAAGGAAACAAAATAGCAGCCCCCACCCTCCGTTCTCCTGTTACATAGTTGGCCTAGATTCTCGCCAGTCTCCATTCGAAACAAAATGGATATCTTTCTAACCTTCACTTTTAACCTTTACGGATACATTGTTGCAAAGCGCAGTCGAGTTGGTTGACAGCGAGACACTGACCGTGGGGGAAAAATAAGTTTCTCAAACTAAATTGACACACGATAACAAATCTTACAGTCGTCTGTCTGTTTTTGATAAACAGTGGAGACTGAACTCCACTGCCACGGGTTGCGTTAATATTTCATACATAACCAGAAAATATATAGTTTGATAAATGTTGACGATAAACATTAGCCTATACACTGAAGCTAACAAACTGCTAATGCTTTAATAGAGGTCTGTAAACAAGTAGCCTACCAGCGAAGCTAAGTTGATTTAGTTGTTAAAAAGGAACCCGCGCATTTTATCTATCTTACCCTACTCGAATTAATAAAGGCTTTATAATAATTTGGAACGTTAAACTGTGCGCTCGCGGCTAACACAGACCTTCACTTTGCGTCTCGTGTCAAGCAGAAAACACAACGTGTGCTTCCACAAGCACATCGAAGTTCAGTCACATGGTGGAAAATGCGATTAAATATGTAATGGCAAATAAAAATCTATTATTCTATGAATAATGACACGTTACATTATAGAGCTTTATACACTTCATACACATTACTCCAGATAAATGTTCCAGCAAAGCTTTTGTTGATCTTAACGTTAAATTAGTTTCAAAGGGTACAAAATAGAAATCAAACATAACTATTACTGTTGAGAAAATATCAGAATAAACTTGAGTATTTTTACTTACATTCATGCATTCCAAGACTCTGTCCGTGAGGAGAGATGATAAAGAATCAGTGTGTTCATGCAATTGCTTTTCGTTTGCAGCCGACTGTGTCAAAAGCTTAGCAGCTGCTTCCTCCATCCAAGCAGCGCAGAGATCACGCTGCACGGTAACGCTACGATACCACCCTGCCGTCGCCAAGGTAACAAGACCACTTCAGCCAATCACACCCCCTCCTCTCCGATATCCCCTGACAACTGCCGCAGCGCAGTAGCACTTTTTTAGCAGAGCTAAGCAGTTGCGCTGTGCGCGCAGTTCTGTGCAGTCTTGGCGTCAGAGGCGTTGATGCGGTGTAGAATATGGATTTTGTTAAAACTATTCACCATGGAGTTCACAGTGTTTCACTATATTTAGTTGTAGTATGTGACGTCAATACTCGTATATATCCTAAATAAGTTAGTGTTTAAGGAAATGATTTCAAAACCAGGTCAAACATAGTGCGTCATTTTGGCGAGGGAGTCCTGGAGGCAGACTCTGAAATGGAATTGCATATCGTGACGTAGGTCTGCTACACAATGAAGCAAGGGCCCTCACTTACATAAGTGTGTGTTGTGTGCTTCAAAGCATTGCAGGGATTCTACAGATTAAGCTATTTTTATATAGCTGGACAGGCCTACTGTGTGTCGTGGTTGTAAATTTTATTTTAAATAAATATATTTTGTGCGTTCATCCATTTTTGTCTCAACCAAATATGAGTTAGTTTGAGTCATTTGGAATGATGGTACTGTATAAGCCATGTCTACCAGACATGCATCACTATCAAATGCAGCCCGATTACATAATACTGAGGTTTGACAGCATTCATGCAAAGGGATTGGATGTGGATAGGTCAGCCTTGAGATGATAGGCACTCCATAGGTCTCAATCAAAACCTAATAAAAAATAAAAAAATCTATTCTGGTGTAAAAGAGAACTCAACACCTGAAGTAAACAGTACAAGTTAAATATGTAATGTATTTACAACCCATGTTTAGATGTACAATACAATAAATATGCCTGTATGGTTAAAAGTGGCTATTAGACATCAGACTAACTTTTTCCAGGTAACCAACTTGATACCCTTCTCAGATCTATTCAGATGATCTATCCTGTTGGCAGCTCCCTGGAGTGTTGATCCAATTACTGACCAAACACTGCAAAACATAACTTGCCTGTAACTCAAAGGGGGTAGGATAGGTCCACTGTTAGCTGAATTGAGCAGCTGTACTTTTCACTCATGGATTAAAGGATCTAGTCAAGTTGTTTTTTACTATTTGAGTTGAAGAAATCTAAATGTGCTGGCCTCTGGAAAAAAAAAATCTGTTTAAAGTTTAATGTCCAAACCACTGAACTAACTCCACTCTTTTTCTGAGATAAGCACCCCAAGGTCATGGAGTGTGTGTAAACAAGTCTTCTGACCATGCTGCTGAGCTGAAAAGACCTCTCACTTTATGTATTTACCTCAAGTGTGTGTGTGTGTGTATGTGTGAATTAGAAGTTGTTAACTGTAGGGTAGGCATGTATTCGGGCCTGTCCAACTACAGCCTCCACTTGGGATGGTTCATTTGCAGCCTCAGGGCCTCCTGTATTGCCTTGAATCTTACTGGCTGCTGTCTCTATATAGATTAGATGCCTCTAGACGAAGTTGAATTTGATTTTGTCAACAACATATACTGTTCCTGTATCAACAAAAGCCATTTAGTCCAAGAAAAAAACGTTTTTCAATTTAAGAGCATTTTAAAGCTTGTGTTTTCAGCTATTAACCTATCAGCATTGGGTCGACTACTGGCTGATCACTGAAACAAACATACGTCTCTAAGCTGAAAATGTCTCTAAAAGCACAAATCATTGATTCAGAAAATGTACAATTGCTTGGTTGTCCGCCATTCCTTCTGGCATGCCCATAGTGATTGCTGTCTATAGGGCACTTGCTGCGCTTGTTTGCCTAGTGAACGGTTGTATTTACCCGTTTTTGTGTGAAGTCCTGCTTTATGAAGTTAGTCAATAGAGCTCAGTAGCGTTATCACTACTCCAATAAAGAGCTCGCAAAGGGGCAATAAAAAATCTCCTAAAGGAAACACACCTAATCTGCTTAGTGTAGAGTTCACAGCTCTCCTGTTTACCGACACAAATCGCTGTAGTCACTACCTTCATACTGCTCTGCAGAAAAGTCTCTTTCTAATCCAGATGAATTCAGAATCAATTGGAACAATAAATAGTCTACAGAAGTGCTGGCCAAGTTCCACAAAACAGCTGGCGGATGGGTGCTGTATACACCATCCAGTGGACATGTGCTGTAAGTAAAATACAAAATTCTTAGTTCATAATTACTAGTGAATATATACCAATAAAGCACAACCAACACCGATCTAATAAAGTTTATTTCCTTAAAATGGCCAGTTTTTGTAGGAAATTAAACCCCTTTCAATTAATTCTAGCATCTACATAATGGTTATTGAATACTTCACAATATATTAAGTCTAGATGTTATGGTACATGCATACAGTCCAGGCTGCATGAGGAGCCACAGTCACAACAGTCCACACAAATGGGTGGGGCAGGGGGGCTGGGGGGGTACTGGTCTCAGGTCAGGCCTCAGATCACTAATCTTAATCTCCAGCATAGTGTCTCTGTGAGGACCCTCGAAACACACACCTTCAACATAAAACAAGGGGAAACTGATAGGTCATCTGACCTTGCAAAACACGTCATGTTAGAATTAGCATCATGATGTGGATGCGGTATTGTGAAAATGGTGCAAATTGAACAAAATATAAAAATGTCAGCTAAAGTGACAAGCAGCAACTCTGTCAGCTTCAAGGGTCCTTTCATTTTCCAATCCATTTGGACAGAGCAAGGTTCTCATCTCATCTGGCTTCTTACATCTCTGAGGTACATCATGTTGGAGTCAACATTCCAAAGTCCCAAGTCCTCCAAAGAAAGACACTACATTGAATAACTGCCCATTTTAATTCGACATGACCACAACGTGAGGGAATTGGGAGAAACATACAAGAGTAACATGGGTAGCGTAAATAAAAATCACGCGCACACACGCACATACATACACGCACACTCACACACTTTCACTGTCCATTTCAAACACACTGCCAGGTCTCCTACATCACAAACCAAACACAACCTACCGTTTTCCAAACACTACAAAGCTGGAGGACATATTTTAGTGTTCAGTTTCCAATCTTTTGTTTTCTTTTTGCAGTAATCCTCTTTCACAGAAAGAACTTAACTGCTGGGACAAGAGTATGATGACAGCAAGCCTATGGTGTGCTAACAACAACAACAAAAAATATTAATAACAATATGAATAATTAGAATATATAATAAAATAAAAGACATTCAAATACAGTAAGATTTTTTTTTGCTGGAAAATACAAAACTACATGAGAAAGCATTAAATCATATTTGTTGATCAGAATACCATATTAAAAAGGCAGAAGTGCTAATCACATTGTTTCTTTTTTTTATTATTACATTTTTTTCTTTAAACATACATAAACACCAGCGCCTCTGTTGCCTAGGAAACAGATGCTAGGTTGGCCATGACACCATGGCTTATCCTCCTGTCCAGGTGCCCCCCCCCCCCCCCCCCCCCCCCCCCCCCCCCCCCCCCCCCCC
>JAGFZM010002156.1:134862-185611 GCA_017657215.1 Limnothrissa miodon | reverse complement strand
GGGGAGCAGCAGTGCAGTATTGTACAAAACCCATGACAGAGGCTAGACCCCCCCCCCCCCCACCCACCCACCCACACTCTCTCTCTCTTCCTCTCTCTCTCTGGTTGGGCATAGGGGTGGGTGGAGATGTGGCATCTCTAGCCTCTGTCATGGGTTTTGTACAATACTGCACTGCTGCTCCCCCTAGTCTCATCTTCTCCCACTGGAGAGGTGGGGGTGGGTTGGGGATGGGGGTGATGACGGAGAGGTAAGCAGTGACAGTCTCTTCTTATGCGCCAACATAGATGAACACCTGAAACCGCAGCCTCCTCCACCCCCACCCCCCTACCTGAGTCCATGTTCTGTCTCTCTCCTTGCCCTCCCCTCCCCAACCTTTAGCGGCTTTTCTCCATGTTTCATTTGCATCCAAAAGGCCACTTTATGGAGCTGAGCTGAAAGGCCAGGCAAGTCTCTGTGTTGCGTCCATGTGCGTTGCGCAGTGAGCACTGGTGTGGTCTCTTTCACCAGTGCTGGGATGTGGGCTGGGGTGGGGAGGGGGATGGGAGGGGTTGAGGCGACACGGTGTCGCCCTGGTCCGGCTCCTTCCTCCAGCACTTGTTTTTGCCCCTCTAGTGTGACAGTCATTCCAGAGTCTTTCTGGGTGCAGGAAGGCAGCAGAAGCTCTTGTCCAGTGGGGCAGGCGGGTGGCGACCAGGCCAGGAGAAGAAGGGAAGGGGGGGAGGGGCGGGGGAGCTGAGGGCAGGGCTCAGTTGTGCTGCAACGTGTTTGACTCAATAGGGGGCGCGGAGTCATACAGAGTGTCTGTGTCGTGCGTGGGCTCTCCCGCCAGCGTGCACGGGTTGGACAGCGTTCCTGCACCGCAGTCGCAGAAAAACCTAGAAAGTGTTCGGATTGCAGACAGAATTAGGCTGGCTCTCGTGGGATTGGCGGGGAAGACGACAGGAGTTTTTTTTACTTGTTACTGCAAAACGACACTGCAGACTCGCATACTTTCCTGCCTTTCCCCCCACAACCTTCTCTCTCACTTCATCATAGAAGTCCTACACACTGGTGGAAAAAACTAGAGAATCTTACTCCACCAACTTGCTTTAAAGATAATTCCTGTCAGACTGCTGCCTATGCTTAAGGTATAGCACACAGCGGTAGGACAGAAGGTAAATGGCGGACACTCACCTATCGTGCCGTATAAATTCAACGTCATGTCCTTGGTGACACTTCTTGATGCAGTTCACGCAGATGGCATTTCTGTCCGTCGTATTACAGGTGTGACATCTAAAAAATGAGACAAGGAGGTACAAAGCTCCTGCTTAGCGGTGCAAGGGGAGAAAAGGAAGCAGGATTACACAGGCGACTGCGGGCATGCTCACCTGTAGAAGTCATGCATGGGGTAGCTGGTGTAACTGGAGATCTTGTACAGGCACTGGCCTCGGCTCACCGCCTTCTCTATGGCATCTTGATTGTTCATGATTTTATTATCTGCAAGGAAAACACCACAGGGATGCAGGACTCCTTTTAGGGGGGAAAAATTGCTTCTCTTAAAACTATCTGACCAGGTAAATTTGAACCATCCTTCCAACAGTAAAATTTAAAAAAAAAATTTAAGTGTAGTGTCCTATGTCAATTGTGTCAGTGTAAAGTAAGTTGGTATGTTCACAAATCATAGGACAAAAGGTTAATTGCTTGACCCCTGGATCACTCTTAACACTTCTGTACACCTACATAACACAAGTAGCCAAACACATTTTGTTAACAAAATACTAAGTTTACATTTCAAAATACCAAAATAGACAATATGACTAAAGATTATTACTCTTCTGAACACTAGTAAACACATAGTCATAGTACACTGGCTTTTAAAATACTAAAGAAGTCACAGCATTTCTGAAAATACATGTATTTTCAAACTGTTTTACCCATCTTGTTGACTTTACATCAGAGATAAAGTACAGGCAAGTTTAAAATGATCTGCAATCACCCAACACCTTTAACTAACTCAACCATAGTCTGACTAGCAAATATTGCGGGCAGATGATATGTACTAAACCAGACTTCTCATTCAATAAACTACTAGGTCTCAGAAACAGCCACAGTGTAGACCTCAGAAACCACAGCAGACCTATTTCTTAAGTGCAATAATTTGGCATCTAATGTCCATTGCTTGACAATGCTAACTAACTCCTTTCTTGCTTACGTATTAGTAATGTAGTATAGTAACTATTACATTAAAAAAAGACACACTAGATGTCAAAAGCCAATCAAAGTAATTTTTACACAATTATCTTCAGTCTACAAGCGATTTCCGAGACAATAGTAGCACTAATCAAGATGGTTAATTCCATGGTAAGATGGTAAATTCCATACTTTTTTAGACAGTGTAGAAACCCTGTAGGGCCTAAATAAGGCTGATCGTGTGCTACCTGTATGATATTTTTGAGCTTTATTTTCAGCTGAACAAACGCTTAATAGCAACTGAAAAAAAAAATACTGTAAAAAGACTGCAACAGAAAAACTGACAATGTAATGATCATACAAAGCTCAAAATAACACAAAGCCCAGTGTAATGGTTGACAATTCAAATCCAGACATTTTTTTAATTCTTAAAGTAACAGGGTGTAAGCACAAAGCAGGTGAGACACTGTGCTCCTACCTTTCATGGTGACATTGACACCGGATGCAAGAAATAGACCACCGAAGCGGTTGTTGAAGATCTGATTACCCTCCAAGGTGGCTGTTGCATGGTTCGTGATTTCAATACCTGGTAAGAAGGCAAAAGACAAAAATCACACAATTTCAGATGAAACAGGTTGTCAATGGAATGAATGCACTTCAAAGCTAAAAGGTGCTATTTTAGACTCCTGCCAGGTCAAAGAGCACTGACCTGCAGCAAAGCCGTCAAAGATGCGGTTCTTGCGCAGGACGGGGTGGCTGTTGGTGCTGATCAGCACGCCTGCCTGGGCATTCCGGAAAATGTCATTCTCCTCCAGCAATCCTGTAAAATGCCAGGTGGATATTCTCATTACAAAAAGCTTTTGCCCATTCAGAGAGTACACATGCAAACTCTCACACACAACTTAAGACCAGAAATAGAGCTGGAAATGTTTGCACGAACCCAACGGGACCCGACAGTTTGGGCTTAATTTTTATCATTTTACTCGGGCCCAGATTGGGCTCAGGCTTGTGCCATGCCTTTCGCGGTAAATGAGCGGTCAACTGATGCGTTTCGACCAGCACGATAGATGCAAAAATGGATGATGATGAGGTGAAGCGGACAATAGGGTGTAGTGTCTATCCTACATTTCGTTTAAGCCAGCCAATGTACTTGTCGGGTACGGGCCGAAGTTTGTTGGGCTCGGGCCGTGTCAGGCCTAACTTTTAAGGCCTGTTTCCAGCTCTAACCAGAAACACTTAATACATACTGTACATCCAAATGTACATAAATGTACCAACACCATTGCACTGACATGCAGTAAACACTGTTGATCAATACAGCCACATGTGCATCTTACCCCTTCCACCATTGAAAATGCAAATCCCTCCATCCCTGCCATCATGGATCTTGTTTCTGCGTAGTGTGGGATTGCTGTCCGTCTTGATCCACACTCCAGCCATCGCATTGTCAAAGATCTCATTGTCCTCGATGAAGCCCAGGCCTAGCCAGTAGATAGAGGGGCAGTGTTGTTTGAAAGGCATTGTCTTCAGATGACAAATGGCAATTAGCACAAATATTGTTACAGGGACAGGAGCGAAAGAAAAGCAGAAACAGGCCTTCTCACACTCACACAGGATGAAGTAACCTCTCTTGTCGAACAACAAAGTGCTCTCAATATGTGCAGTAAACAATAAGGTAATCAAAAACCAAAAGTTTAAACTGCTGTAATAGTCTATGGTTTATGAGCTAGCATCAGGGAAACTACCATGACTTTTTGTATGCGAGAAAACTGACAGATCTAAACAGCACAATGTTTGTGCTGCATTCACATACACACAGTAGCATTAGCCGATTAACTCCCAGCAAAGACTTCCTTATAGTTACTTTAATTACAGTGTAAAATAAATAAATCAAAATATCATTGGCACTTATGTAAATCCTGTTTACTTACCAGAGTTGTAGACAAGAATGCCGCCGTTCTGCCCACCCCAGATCTTGTTGCGTCTAATTTTAGGATTACTGCCGGTCCTGCATGAAGAGGTAAGCTCCATTAGCAACCCCGATGTCGCATGAAACAGAGTGGGTCTAAGTAGACGGAGCCAGAGGGGCAGGGCACAGGTCACCTACCTGATCTGCACGCCAGAGTACATGTGGTTGTAGATGTCATTATCCTCCAGCACTCCATGGCCGTTGTCATAGAAATACACGCCGACCTACAGAGAAACTTAACTCATTAGCATATGCCAAGAGTGATGCAGGTTTTGCTAAGCAAGAACCCATGCCCTTTACAGCTTTGCCCTTATCCACATTGGACAATAAAAACAACAATATTAAAGTCCATTACCATGAGCCAGTGACGAGATGAGCTTACAACGTTGTCTATTCCTGATAAAGACTGAAGTTATGATGGCCCTAAACAGCAGAAGAATATTGTACCCTTCCATCACAACTTACTCAGTGTTTTTTCTCCCGAATTCAACATAAGACCTAAAAAACCCCAGACCAGGTCCTCACTCTGAGAAGTCATGTAAAAAACTACATTTCACCTAAAATAAATTAATGGCATTGTTAGAAAGTTCCTATTATTTGAAAATGAAGAAAAGTGCATCTGTTATAACCAGGCTTGAATATTGTAATAAACTGTTCTTTGGGTGTAGCAACACCTCTATTAAAAAAACCTATACAAAATGCTAGGGCCTGAACATCTGTACATCTCTCCCACCCTCTGATCCCTACACTGGCTCTCTATTAAAAGTTTTAATTTTTTAAAAATACTCTCTACAACTTACATAGTCCTCAAAAGCCTCGCTCCAACATACATTGCAAAGATTGAAATTATTCCCTATTACCCTACAAGACCCCTCCCCCCGCCAAGATCTCAGAATACTGGTCTCCATGAGAATATTAAGGAAGAGCTTTTCAATACCATGTGTCATCTTATATTTGACAAACTGGACACTCCCAATACCTTCAAGTGTAGGCTTAGGAAGGACTCCCTCTGCTGATGGCTCCTGTCTGAGGCATCCCCGCAGTAGCGCTGGGTTGCCATAACCCATACCTCATTTATGCTGCTATAGCCTAGCCCCGCCACAAACATATCATGTGTTATGCAGCTCTCCTTCCAGACTGTCTGTTAGCATTTGCTTTATCTGTTCCCCTATGCCACAACTACCTCCTGTCACCAACTCCTTTTGAGTGGACAGTGAACATCATCATCATGGGAGACCCGTGATGGATCCTGCTTGCCAAAAGCCCTGCAACTGACCACTTGCTACACGCACTTCTACAATGTCCAACCAAAATTTTTGAGATAGATAGATAGATAGATACTTTATTGATCCCCAAGAAGAAATGCAAGGTCCCACCACCTACAACAATGTGATACGGTGACTATACATGGAATCACACTCAGCTCCATGTACCAATTGTAGCCCATCACAACACCTACTAATTGATTTTTTTTTTCTGTGTGACCTTGGGGATATCCCCTTAAGCTGTGGATTTGCCCATGGTTTCTTCATAGGCTAATACTGGAGACACACACACACACACACACACCTTGGTGTTAAACACACATGCACGCACGCATGCATGCACACACACACACACACACACGCACACACAACACGAGAGTTTTTCTTTGCTCCTGTTGCTCAAGGATGGGCTTGGCTATGAATCACCATGGCACAATAAAGGTGCTGGAGAGTGGACAGGGGAGACTGAGGACATGACGTTTACCTGTTTGCCGCTGTGTATCCTGTTTCTGCGAAGGACCGGCGTGCTGCCTGTGGTCACCCACACTCCTGCTAGCGTGTTGCTGTAGACCTCGTTTTCCTCGATCACACCCTGGCCCTTCTCATGCTAGCACGCGCACACACACACACACACACACACACACACATAAAGGTCAGGCAAACACAGCTTTAGCCCATTTGATAAACCAATGGACTTAACCATAACACAACATCCGGTGACAGCATATTTTGTGGTATGCATCTCAGTTTGTAGGCTGGTTGAAGTGAAGCGCCACTCACCACGTATATGCCTCCATGTTGGCCATCGTGGATTTTGTTGTGCCTGACGATGGGGCAGCTATTGGTTCGGATCTGGATGCCGGCCAGCGCGTTCCCGTAGATGTCATTCATTTCAATGAGGCCCCTTCCGTCCCCAAATATGTACACGCCTCCTTGGTTCCCGTTGTAGATGGAATTCCCCCTGCGTTAGGAATGAAAGCATCTTGTAAGCATGCCTCAAATCTGCGGCTGTCGGCATCAAAGCTCCGCTGGCCTTGGAACGCATCCAAAGGACACAGTGCGGAGAGGACAGGAAGAACACTGAGGAGAGATTAAAAAAAGGGAGGAAGTAGGTCTGGGAAGACGGAGGCATCCAGAGGAGCGTGCCCTGACCTGATGGTGGGATCGCTGTTGGATGTTATCCACACGCCAGCAAAGTTGTTGGCGTAGATCTTGTTCTCGATGAACTGGCCCCGGCCCTTCTCGTGCACGTAGATGCCGCCCGTCTGGCCATGGTGGATCTCGCAGCGCACCACTGTGGGATTGGCGTAGGCCTTCACCTCGAAGCCAGCGATGCGGTTCCTGTGGATGTTGCAGCTCTCAAAGTAACCCTGTAGGGGGAGACAGAGGCACAGAAGTTAAGTCGTTTACACGATTGGGGGATCAAATCATTATGGTGCCAACTAAGAGAGTAATACAGCACATGAGAAAATGTGTAAATAATTGACAAAACCGTTTAGAACAAAAAGTAATAAATGAATAATAAAGATGTCCCAAGACTTTAGAAGCATGCTCATCATCATCATTGCAAGACATCAATGAGTGAGCCCATAGCAATGAGACCAGATACTGAAAATGGACAACTTGCACTTTTATTCTGTTTATACCAGTCTAGGACTTAACATGAAATGAACTGCCTTCAAATGTACAGGTTTTACACCTTTTCTGATACACATTGGTTTGTGTCGAGGATTGAGGTTTTTCACTCCTGGCAGATACAGTAGAGGAGACACTGTGCCACACTGGCACAAAAGGATTGACGCTCACCATGCCGTGGTCAAACGTGAAGACTCCTACGTCCCGCCCATGATGAATGTGATTGCGTCTGATAATGGGGTTCCCGTGGTTTTTCACCCAGATGCCAGCAAGAGCATTGTTGGAGATCTCATTGTCTTCATAGATGCCCTTCAGGACACAAAACACCTCAGAAGTTAAAGCTGGTCTTGGAACAGATATAGCCGGCCACAGTCTCCTTTAAACCCACTATGTGTAAGTTTTATTTTTTTCGTATGAGAATTTCTCCAATCTATCGGCAAAGTGGTATACTGCACACGTTTGAATAAAATGTATTAGCCCTTCCCTTCCCACGGTCCTCATTTCCCATGGTCCTCATTTTGAAAATGGCGGCGCAAAATGGATACTCATTTGGTACCCAGCCACATCTACATATAAATGGAAATTACCAAGTTTTACGGGAACACTACAATTTATTCATGGAGGTAATTACCATCGTTTTACATTATATTTTTAAAATAAAAAAAAATATTTTTAATAAAAGACAAAGATAAATAGAAGATAAATCCTACACATAGTGACTTTAAAAACTATCAACCGTGAAAGGATTAGATAATTACATGTGAAAAATAGGGACTTGAAATACATGTGGACTCACACACACTCACTACAAGCCTGTTCTCTTATGCCCATGATCACTAGGCACTGGTTTCTCTGAGCACTAAAAGCGATGCACTTTGATATGTAGAGGGCCTTTTGCAGATTACATTTAGATTCTGTTAGACGTGCTAGAGTGAGTCAACACTGAGGTAGGTGGGTAGCGCCCGCTAAGGAGCCAGAAAGAGAAGCGGGTCAGCCTGGTAGGAGAGCTGCCCAAGACGCCGGAAGCTTCTCCACACCACCATTTCTCAGCATGGTGGCAGAAAATAGGTACAGAGACCTGAATCATACAGCGTAATACAGTGACAGTAAGGGGTCTGAAAAGCATGTGGTGCATTCTAGCGTGAAAGGTCAAGAGGGCAATGCCCTCCCGGGCGGATTTCTGTGCGTGTTACACATGCAGAGGAATGGGCTCTCACCTGTGCGTGGTCTGTGATGTATAGGCCTACATTCTCACAGTCACTGATGTTGCAATGCTTGATGGTGGGACAAGCCCCCTGGCCACTGACACATACTGCTGAGCCCACTGGGGGGGAAAAGCAAGAGCGCACAGAGAGGGTGGCATAGAAGGATAGGAGAAATGAATGATTAGAAAAAGTTGAGCTAAAAACACGTTTACTTCAAAGCAACTGCAAAATAGTATAATTATGACTAAACTATTAAAACTAGATAATGGAAAAACAGATAAACTGTCGGGCAAGTCTCCTGAGAGCTTGCAAGCAATCAAGAGTGATGGATGTTTGATGGATAGAACATGTCACATCTGATAAATCTATTGTATTCTGGCCAAGAGATGGTATGGCAGCATGTACAAGCTTTCATGTTAATGATGATAGGGCCGCTCGATTATGGAAACAAAATCATAATCACGATTATTTTGGTCATGATTGAAATCACGATGATTTTACACGATAACTCATTGACTTTGGAAATCTGTTGCATTTATTGAACTGAACAGTGAATTCTCCACAAATACAAATAAAACAGATAAAGGCAAACTAAAACGATTATTTTATTTTTTTGCCCTCATAGCTCACTGACAAGTTTTGTCTTTGGTACAAGCTGCTCTGCAGCATAACAAAACGGAGCGGAATCACGTGACTCCACATGCAGTAGTGTTTTTAAAAGGGAAAGAAATAATTGACCAGGGAAAATTTGATCGATTATAGGTTCTGAATGATGATTACAATTAATTTTCGATTAATTGCACTTCCCTAAATTATAGTATCCATAAAACAAGTTTTATCAAATGGAAAGTCATAATTTAACACAGTTTTATATGACAAGAACTGAGGAGCAAACGCTTTGGAGTGACCATTTAGAAGAGCAACATGCATACGTTCAACAGCGTACACTATTCTACCCCTTACCTGTACAGGTGCTGCGGATGATACAGTGGTCAATGTTGGGGCTGCAGTTAACCGTGATCTCCAAGCAGTGGTGGGCGTTATGGTGCTGGGCTGACTTATCGTCTGGATTAAACTGAGGAAAAGACCACAACAGAAATGAACTCTGTCAGTCCCCTTATACATTGGTGAGATTATATAAATACACTTTCGGGACGGGCACGTTTCAAACTTTACCTTTATGGTCATGTAGCCAACGTAGGCATCTTCTGAGCCTTCCATGAACACAAAGGTGGAGTCCCTGGTGTTCTCAATCACCACTTTATCAGCTACTTTACCAGGAGCTGAAGGGGAACACAGTACAGCACATGTTTTTTTGTCACTATAAAGAAGCTTAAATGTCATAAACCCAACTCTACTCAACTATACACAGACCTGTGTCTAAACGTACAAAGTGTGCAGGCCAGTCTGTCCTAGGCCTGTGTGGCTGCTGCCTGCAGACAGGCTGGAATTTTCCCAGCATTGTTAACAGAGGTGTGACCCAGAGGAAGTGTGTATTATTCTCAGTATTAGGACAGCATTAACTACACAGCACACAGACCATGAAAATCAAGATTTGAAGAAAGATTGTACAAGATTTGTACCCTTGAAACAACACATTCCTTACATTGATTATGAGACAGAAACGTGTATACACAATACAAGACCATTTATCCATGTAGAGCTTATCATTAAGGTTAGTCAGTTATGAGATCAATCAGCAGTTAGACGTTCATACAATAAAAATCAGACTCTTTAACAGCAACAATCTCATGTCCTTATCACGCAGTAACAAACGAACAATGACTACCTTCACACAGCTACGATTTCTGCCCAAAAATAAGTTGACACCAGACGCAAAACAAAAAGAAAGAAGTGTGCCTCCTGCATATGGAGCAAACCTTCATGCCTACCTGCTCCTATCATAGTTATGGGTGACTCGATGTAGATCCACTCATCTGTGTAGATGCCCGAGTGCACGAAGATGAGGCCGTCAAAATGGGCCTCTTGGACTCCACCCAGCGCATCCTCAATGGTGTCATAATACTGCAAGCAAAAACCATGTGGAATACGATTAGTGTAAGAAAAGTGCCACCCTAAGACCAGATCTTATAGATTCTATTCACAGGCATCACATATATTCAAGCTTTGCTCCATCTTAACAGACTTAAAGCACTGCCTTCACTGTGACCCTTAAGGAGAACTACTGTTGTACGATCCATTTGGATTCACACGTTGTGTTATCTGGAAAGCAGAGTGCTGTATTTCAGTCAATCAGATCATAAACCATGCCAAGACTCTTGACCACATCAGTCTGTCAGTGGGAAGGCTCATTGTAGCACACAGCTGTGCACATCAAAAGAAATGAAATATAAACTAGAAGACTGCTTACCAACATATTTTCTCTCCCTTTGTACCTGGCTGGATTGCTGTAAAAATGCTCGGCGAAGCCAGGCTTTACATGTGCACCCTTGTACTGAAAGCAAGAGGAGACACAAGCAGAATGTTCAGCAGGAACCCAGCATCTGCACCATCAGCAGAGCCAGAGAAACATGCTTCTTATTTACATCAGGATTCCTCAGCAGATCTTTGAGTCTGTGAGGCTTTTTTTTCCCCCCTCTGGGCTAGTAATCACAAACATATGAGGCGCAGCAGCACAGAGAAAAGAGAGAAGAGGAGAAGAATCTGCACAGAGAGTTGGGAAAGCATACCAGCTGCTGAAAGCTCTCCTTCCAGGGGTTGGGCTGCTCGTACTCTTCAGGGTTGATCTGATAGAACTTTCCTGGCTCCGGGTGCATCATTGGCCGTGTGTATTCAAACACCTCCATGTAGAGCCTCTTCCTGCAAAACAGCAAAACAGAGAGAGGGTCCTCAGCACTAAAGTGCTCCGATTAGCACCCTGGACATCAATGGCCTTGTGACACAACCACGCCTGTCCCTCGTGATGGGTAGGAGAAGACTCACCAGAGGATGGGGTCGTTGGCTAGCTCGCTAAACCGTTTGCACACGCATGCTGCCTGGCACAGGTCCTGCTCCAGAAGGTAGGAGAAGATCTTCAGGACCACCTCATCGGGCAACTTCTCCTGGAGGTACTGCTCTGCTGGGGCCGCTAGGAAAGAATAGAAGTGGTCATGCTGCAAGTACAGGATGTGTATCCATACCCAAGTAAAACATTATGCATACGCTTTCAAAGAGAACATACTGACAGACACCAATGTTGGTCTACCGGTAAAGAGCGTGTGCATTATACAGTATATGCCCATGTGTGAGGGAGACGGAGAGTTCTGTGAGGTTCTGTGAAGTAGAGCCACCTACCAGGCAGTTCCTGGGACTTCCCAGACACTCTAGCTCGTTTTGCTCTGTGGCCGAACGTTTCTGTCGTGGACGTGGAGGCACCCTAGATGAAAACAACAGTGTTAAGCCTGAGCTAGTTTTCACACTGGGGGAAGGCACTAAACCACTGCAGTGGCATCCTCCTACCTCCATACTGCTCTTTGTGGGGCACGCTGATCTCTTGGGCAACAAGGACTTTCTGCGGAGTTGATACGGACTGTTCTGCGCTCCTGGACCGGATTCTTCTGCGACCATATCTGCAGGGACGTCCTCATCTGCACAGAGAAAGATACCATGGTTTATTAGCGTGGTTTTTGCACCTTACCAACAATGCTGCCTTGCACACAGTGGACAGTGACTCAGTTCCCACCAGAAATAAGCATGACACAAAAATTATCCACTAAGCACAATTTCAGGTCTGTTTTTAGCTGAACGGGGGAAAAAAAAAAAAAAAAAAAAAAAAAAAGATGTTGATGGACTAATCCCTGCATCACACTTAAAACTAAATAAACTCTGCTTTTTCAAGAGGGTGGGCGACTTGGATAAACAGGCACAAATGGATTAGCTACAGTGATGGTTACAGTAAAAATAGCTCAGGCCATCAGGCTGAGGAACACACATTCATACACACTGAGCGGTTGTCTAAAGACACCCACAGGACATTAATAGAGCTGGTACTCCCATAGACACAGAGGGGTTTGGGCAGACCTCCCTTAATCCGCATGCTGATCATCCACATAATAGTTTGACAAGATCAACATGAAGAAGACCAATTATGTTCGCTCACCTCATCCCTCAAATGCTTCCTCCAACCACTTTTTAGTAAACATGGCCACCTAAAATCTGGTCACGTTCTTTTCTGATTTACACGCATATGTAAGATTTTAACTCATTTTAAACTAAACTGTTACACAATTACATAAAAGGGATTAGGGTGAACTATACTTGTTCATGAGCTGGTCAACTAGTAATCCTACCTCTCTGTGAATGAACGGCGGACAGATTAGAACGCTCAGCTAACATCCTCCTGTAGCCTTGACACACGGGTCTCTCAACAGAAGCAGGCCCTACAACCTGATCACCACCTCCCTACCTACTTGTGATTACCTGTAGTACTGATCACCTGTAGGCTACTGTCTGTCCTCCTCTACTGCATATTGGCACCTTAAGACAACAGTTAGAGGTGACATGTGAGACATTCCACAATGCCGCAGAATTTTTAACTAGATAAAGAAAACTCAAACAAATAGCCATCTCGTTTGACCCACCACTCCGTCCTCTCAGCAAATCGAAATGCGTCTAATGACAATTGCTATATTGGTTAGGCTAGTTTGTAGTGATTCATTTGTAACAATGTAACATCTGAACAGAATATGTGAGGCTACTCTGTTGCAACAACCAGAAGTCTTCTCTTTTGTCTAAGGCCGACAATCCCATTACAGAATATAAAACATATAAAGGGTATGTGTGGGGCCGGTAAAATGAGGGAAGAAAAATGTAGAGGTGTGTTTATGGGGACCGAAAAGTGAATGTTGTGAAGGAATCACTACTGACTGGGCAATGTTAACGTAAGTCACTTTAAGATCTTTAAAAGCAATGCGAGGGTAAACAGTAAAAACTTGGTAGACTTGGTGAGGAAAACTTGCAATAATGACATATGCTAGATACATTAATTTAGCAAATAGCGGCTGCTGTGCCCAACGATCCCTAACAATTGAGATGTGAGGACAAAAGGTTTCTGATTGATCAACGCAAATGCACATCCGCAACCAAGGAGAACATTGGCTTAACGTTAGCAGAGAATACGGAAACCTATAAGTAAAGGCAAGTATTTTGTAGTAAAACTAGTATTTGCGTGGCAAATCTACACCATATCTACTTGAACAGTGCACAATCGCCCCCAGCACCATTCTCTCACGTCGGCTATGCCGGGCAGCTGCTTATTATGGTAGCAAAGTATGTCCCTGCCATGGTTTAGGCAGATGGATACACAACTGCGTAGCCAGATCAGTTAGCTGCTAACGAGAATGCTAGCTAGCTTAGCAAGCCTACTGTTTTAGACAGCATAACTATCCAACTGACATTATAACGTAACATGCTTCCTAACTGCAAGAAACACCATGGATGTGAGGGGTCTACTAATAAAACCACATACAAGAAAAACCCATTCCAATGAAAACACTGTCTAATCAAAAGGCTGGGGCTAGCTAATGTTGATTACATAGTAGCTATGGGTTAGGACCATCGTATCTAATGTTTCGCCGAGGCTAAGTAGTTAGCAAGCTACACTACACCCCAAAAATGGCTGTCAATAGCCTCCCGTTAGCAGGGTAGCTACATACTTAGCTTCTACGCAACGCAAACTGGTAGAGTATAAACAACAGAAAGGCGAAACATTTCTATAACAGCAAATATATAGTAACGTATAACTACGTTAATAATTTCCTTTGATTCACATTTCTCTTGAATGCAAGCAAACCGCTTCAGTTGCACATAATCTGACGCAAACGAACATTAGCATAGCTGTGATTGTGGTCAATCAAGCCAAACAAAGCGCGGCCTGGCATGAACGCTACGAAACGAGATCCTTGAGGTTCCCTTCCTCCATTACACGAGAAAGATGTGTTTAGAAACTAACATTTTATCGTTACATTACGAAACAGTAGCATGTAGTTATATAGTTTGAAATGACACGTCGTACCTCTTTCACCGTTGTTCCGTTCCGGCTGCACCGGGCGCGGCCTCGATACTCGCCTGGGTCTTCTGTTGGTTGCCCTGACGGAGTTCATTTGGTGAGTTGGTAATTTAAAAAATAGAATGTTTTCCTCCAACGTTCCTTCTTAGTTTTCTTTGGACCCCCTAGATCCAGATCCGTTGTCCTTTTTTGAGAAACATACAGACGATTGCGGTGGTGGTTAGATCTTTTTCGGGGTGTTATTTGTGTTTATCGGACAGCTCCCCCCTGTGCTCCTCTGGACGGGCTCCGTCTCTCTCTCTAGCAGGAGGAGCCATTAACTCACACGGGGACAGAAACGACAAAAAAAATCACAAGGGAGCCGTATCCACCAATGGAATACTATGATCCCGTCTCCCCTTACAGCTCAGTTGGAATGCTTCCTTTAACTTGTTTCTGAAGGCTGACGTATATTTGAGTAGGCTAGCCTTGCTTTTAGTGTTGACACGAAAAGTTTAAAACTAATGTGAAAATAACCTATTTAGAGCCGTTTAACAAAAGGGAATGTTTAAACACGCAAAATGGACGCAGCAAGGGAGTGTCAAGTAGTCGGCATGTTAGTGGAGAAATTTATTCATGGTAATGTGATGAAATAAACACTGCCCTCCAGTGAGCAGCTGGTGGGCAAAATGCTTGTTTTGTAGCAGTCCAGGAAGACGTGTCCTCCTTAGCTAAAACTAGGCTGCGCTTTGCCTTAAAGTGTCTTCTTGTTGAAGACAGTGGATTTTGTACCTGCATGTGACATTTTCCGGTTTTGTTATGGTGTCCCCTCATCAGCTAACTTATAGGTATAGATATTATTGCTCCTCCCACTAATCCGATTGGCTGAATCATAACATTTAGTTTATTTTACCTGAGAAAAATAAACTGCTTGATTGCAAATGTCTATTATTAGGGTATTAAGAAAATCCTGAGTTCTAGCAGAGATGAAAATGCTACTTTGTTAGCAACCACTTGGAGGACAGCAAGCAGTGTAAAAATCTCAAAGATCTAGATTAAGAATTTGGAAGTTAGACGAGATCCTATTCTTAGCCACCTCTCCACATTAAAAGCATACACAGGGCATGCTGAAAAGTGCTTTTCCTCTTTTGACCTAAACAAAAGCCTCTTGAGCCAAATCTAGAATTCTGACTTCTGTCTCCACCTTTTTTAGTTTGTAAGAGAACACACACTTTAAACAACACAGGGTGTTGTGGTCCAAAAAAAACAAAATTTCCCTGGTCTCAAATATGCCGAGGAGGATTTAGCATATAGACAGCTGCCCAGAAAGAACTTTGCACCACACATAGGAATGCTGGGTGTTATGCAGCACAGCTAGAAATCTATGTGAGGAACTAGAATTACTACAATTTCCAGAATTACTTAACTGAATGTAAAGAGGCTTGGTCATAGTAAGGCTTTGATGTGCGATTCAAAGCATAAAAACCTATTTAAGTTTTTTACCCTCCTGACCTAAAATAACTTTTAAACAAATACATGTGTTATATTCAGGATTTTCTACACAATTTTGCAGATTTCTGACAAAGCGGGAAGAAACATTGACTAGTATCTAGCAATCCACTGACGAGTTAAAGTTTAAAATTATATGCCGTGAAAGGACAAACCAGATTGCGCAGAAAATATTTACTCAGGAAGAAAAATGACATACCAATACAGAAACATGGAGAACAGACAAAACATTTCTAAAACCCTTTACTGATCTAATGTAGATTACAGGTTGCAGGTAACTACTGTACAGGTGGAGGCAAACATGTGGAGCACCTCACTCTCAGGTGGAGACCGGCTTGCTGGCAGATGCCCGCTGCACAATCTCATTGACAAAGCTGTTATTGTGAGCTGTGAGTTCAGCCTTAAGTTCACACAGTCGCTGTTTGACTGCCTCTTCAGTCAAACCCTCCAGAGGCAGGGCCTTCACCTGGGCCAGGAAACCCTCAATCAGACGCTCCCCCTCCTGAAAGTGCAAGAGCTGGTGGTCAATCAGGTCTAACATTGTCACAATGTTAACAACAATGCACTTTGATGTCTTTAGAAAGAGTTGAATAGAGTTTCACTAAAGTATGACATATGACCTGAAGGGGCAATTATAAACCATGAGAAAATGAAACGTTTTGAAATGAATTTTTTTTTTTGCTATACAAGTCTCACCTGCTTATGGAGGCAACGTTTTTTGGCCTCTGGGCCCTCAGTGTCTCCTTCCCCAGCTGCCTCATGGGAAGAGAGGTCCTGGAACTCCTCCAGTTCCAGAGCTTTCTCTCGTGCACTGGCTATCACATGTGGAGGGAAATTGGCCAGTTCTGCCACATGGATCCCAAAGCTCTGATCACACACTCCTAACAAAACCATCATAAGAAACATCCAAGAGTCAAGCAAAGCTTTTGATTGAGGCTCGTCAATGGTTCATCTAGAATATCATGGTTCATCTACATTGTATCGCCTTTTACCTTTCTTGACCCTGTAGAGCATGGTGAGTGTGTTGTGGGAAGTGAGGGCAGTGACATGCAGGTTGTGGACAGTAGGCATCTGCTGGGCCAGTGCAGTCAGCTCGTGAAAGTGGGTGGCAAACAGGCAGAAGGAGCACAGCTTGGTGGCTATGTACTCGGAGATTGCCCAGGCCAGGCCAAAGCCATCATAGGTAGACGTGCCCCGGCCCAGCTCATCAATGATGATGAGCGAGTCTTCTGTGGCCGTTCTGAGGAACAAAAAGATGGCCAAATTTAGTGATCAATCATATTAGTTTTTGTACCCGATTAGCAGCTTGTCTAGGCGAGTCACAAAGATTGTATTTTTATAGTTCCACAGTCTGTTACATTTGTGCAAATTTATTGACACATGCTATAAGCACCCTGAAAGACTATTCTGTAAGATCTGTGTTAAAGACAACACTACATGGAGTAGCATGTGGCTGTGGAGCGGGGAAAACGATTCCTTACCGTAGTATGGCTGCTGTCTCCAGCATTTCTGCCATAAAGGTGGACACGCCCTTGATTTGGCTGTCTCCGGCACCTACGCGTGCCAACACACAGTCCACCACGCTCACCTCCGCCTCCTCACATGGTACAAAGCAGCCGATCTGGGCCATCAGCACAATCACCCCAACCTGCCTGATGTACGTGGACTTGCCCCCCATGTTGGGACCTGTCAGGCAACGATAGAAATCACAGTAATCAAGTAACTGGATGAGTAATGAATCAAGCAATTGATGAAATGTAACCAGGCTTTCTTTATCAATCACAAAATTTAAGCTTTTTGTCTCACCAGCTCCAACATACACAAAATATTTATATTTCACCAAAATAGGCCACATTGTTGATTGCACCGTTATGATAAATGCTTAGAGCGCTGTAAGGTTGTGTTATTCCTATACGCATTTTACGTTGAGGTGATATACATCTTAAAAGTCCATGCTGACAACCATGTTAAGCAGAAGCATAGGTCCCTAGACCTATGGATTCAGTACCCTTTAGGGCTGTGGAACAAGAGTGCATGTCAGTCATATTAGGAGGCCATAGTGTGAAACAAAAACAGCAGAGTTGGCTGAATAATTTAAAAGATTGCAATAAACCTTGATAGTTGACAAAGCATCCGCCATGCTACCTCTGTCTACAATGAAGGAGTGATGGCTTCCCAATATATGGTGGTTATCAGCTACTGCAATTGGACACATTTGTGCCAACTTGTTAGAGATCACTGTCCCGAGCTCTATTTCTACATCATTGTTGCTCCTGAAGTGGCTGCTTGTACCTGTGATGATGTGGAAGGTCTCCTGCTCCCGACTGAAGGACACATCATTGGGGATGAATGCCACGTCGTCCTGGGCCTCCACACAGGGATGACGGGAGCCCTTGAGCAGCAGGCGGCCCGAGCCCTTGTCCAGTATGCGCGGACGCACGTAGGGCACAGGGGCAGCGTGGGACACCAGTGCAAAGCTCACCACTGCATCCAGCTGCGCAATCACCTCGTTCAGGGTCTGCAGCGGCTCTATGTAACCTGAGATGGGGATCAGAATCCTATATTAATGAAGTTCACCAACCCATAGCATTAAGTCTTTGCCAAAGGCAGACTACAGCACTGGAGCAGAGCTGGTGTGGCCCAAGGATAAACCTGTGGCACACCTGTGGCGTTTTGACACTTGGACACTTGCCTGAAGCAATGCTAATGATCTCCTTCACGATGGCATTCTGGGCCTCTTCGTACTCCTCCCTGCTCTTAGTGTACTCTTCATTCAAAGAGCTCAGCTTGCTGCACAGCAAACACAGCACACGTTAGTTTTCATACTCTGACAAACACCTAGGCTTTTGCCCTCATTTGGTGCAAAAAATAAAAAATAAAGACACAGTATTCTATGCTACAGCAGAGATGAACTGACCCTAAATCAATTCCTTTCACCGCAGGAACAAAGCCAAATTCCTACAATCAAATGAAGGTGTACACAACAACCAAAAATCCACTCTTACAGTAATAAACTTTCCATTTCATTATCAGACTAAAATATGAACACACACACGCGCACGCATCAGAGTAAACCTATAATGACCCAAAGTACAAACATGCATTGTACAGATAATATGGCAGCAATGACTATTACAATGATCCAAATGATTTTTTTAGAAATGTAGGCGATTTACATAATGAATCATGGCTCGATTCATGGATTCATGTTGTGTGTGGTCAGTTGCTAGTGTGAGTCAGTACAAACAATGACTTTCTCCAAAGAAGCTTCTAACCTGTTAGTAAAGCGTACGCCATTCTTCTGCACATCCAGCGTGGTAAACTTCTTGTTGTTCCTCAGACTCTTCTCTTCTTTACAGGTCACTCTGAAGAAGTAGCCAAGCTGACCATTGGACTCCAACTTCACAGTCTTTCCACCTTCTAAACCTATAATATAAACAAGATTTCAATCCCCGTCTTCACAGAACAGGCCTCAGGCTGATATACAGTATACAACATTTTGCATTAGCATTTTGGTGCAAAAATGACAATATTGGGCACTTGTATTACCCATCAACCCTGGTTATGGTAGGCCCAGCCAAATCTGACATTTGCGTGTGAGGGATGAGTCAAATAGTGAAAGTCAGGGACACACACCCAGCTCCCTGGCAGCACTGGTTAGAGTTGCCTGCATGCCCTTCTCCAGTCGGTCCATGTTCTCCCTTAGTTCGCTTAGTGTCGGGTCAAAAGACGGCTTCACCAGGAACTCATGGTGCTCAATCTGCATGGGGAGTAAAGGACATGGTAGGATCTTTCATTTCATTGGTCCACATAAGGGGCTTTATTTTTTGATAAGTGCAACAGGAAAGGCAAGTCATCGCACATTTATAAAGTAATAGATTGGCTTCAATCATTGAGCGAAGTCAACATCATTACACAGCCATAGTATGCAACTGCATGACTAACCTGATTCATGTCCATCGTGGTTTCAATCATCTCCTGGAACTTAGAGAAATCTGTGACAAGGTCATTGAGCGGAGTGATGAAAACCGCATTCAAGAGCATCTCGTGTTTCCCTGAGAAGATAACAAGACAACAAGATACATTGGATGAATTCCAAGACATAATTTTTACACTCCATCTGGCCTTTTTTCTCATATAGACAAAGGGAGATAATTTTTTTCTGTTAGGCTGACTGTAGGCCGACTATAAAGGCTGAAGGGTCTGCTCACCACTGTAGCGCTGGAGGGCTAGGACTAGTGCAGGGAGCTGGCCCACAGCCTGGTAGGCACGGTAGCAGTCCTGCAGAGTGGCACTCTGTCTCTGGAACTTCTTGGCCAAGCGGTTTAGGTCAGGGAAGCGCCGGAGCAAGTCTTCCTGACAGCTCTGCCTAAGCTCGGAGTCCTCCACAAAGCTTTCCACAAGATTTAGTCTGGCAAAAATGCACACATACACAGGGTATCAGTAACATGGGAATCAGACTTTTGGGGTGCAAAATACATTCTCCAATGAGCAAGCTAAAGAAACCAGGACATAGCTCACCTCTCCTCAATCTTATTCTTGTCCATCAGTGGCTGCTTGATCCACTGGTTAACCAAACGTTGGCCTTGTGGTGTCCTGCACCTGTTCAAAAGCCCAGACAGGGAATGGGAGCCCACAGCCGTGTCCGACCCCTAACACATTCCACAACTCATAGTCATTAAAGAGGCACATCCCATCTAAACCAATGAGAGAACAGAAGACATCCAGCACAATGATGCAACCCAATATGAAGATCTTACAGGGAAGAGGTTGAGGGCCTTTACTGCAGCATTGTCCAGACGCATGTACTGGTGCAAGTCAAAGGCTGTCATTTGGAAAGAGTTGAAATTTGCCTCATCGGACAGAAGCTCCAGGTACTTGATGGCTGCCGCCAGACAGGACATGGCAATCTGAAGAGGATACGCAAGTAAGCAATTCAATTATACTAAAGACTTGTCATCAATTCACCACAGAGAGCATCCATGAGCAACAGGGGCAAGGAAAAAAACTCCTTGTTTTACTGTTTGCTGTGGTCTAGGAAGCAACTTTGGCCAGATCAACCGCTCAAGAGGCTAACCCAACAGCCTAGGGCCATGCAAGGTTGCCAATTTGGAGTTTCTCAGGTGGCAATTCGAAAATCCATGGTGTTAACAAAGCATCATGATAGTCCCATAATATAGTACCAAATCATTAAATTCATAGTGCTAATACAGCATCATAATAGTCCCATAGTAATTCCCTAAAATTAGTCCTACATCATTAATGGCTGTCAGGTCACAGATGGTCAAAAGTCATGGGCAGTGTAGGAGCAGGGGGTCATGTAAGTAAAAAAAAAAAAAAAAAAAAAAAGAAATATTTTCCTTCATGACTGTGTGCAAGACACGTGCGGACCAGGAGGCCCTGCGCATGACTGGGTGCAAGACACAAGCGGACCAGGAGGACCTGTGTTGAAGCCAATAAGAGGGGACTCATACCTGCTTCTCCATCTCTGGCAAGGCAGCACTGGAGACAGTCTCCCCCTTGCGTGCTCTCAGCAGTCGGTTCAGATCCTGCACAATGTCCTTGGTGGTGAACTCAGACTTCTTCCTATCCGACAACAGGATCCCACCTCGTTGCACAACCTGAAATATGGATTTCGTACAATTGGTGTCTCATGTGCCATTTTACCCTGCTTTCCATTGAGTGATTTCATCACAGGGTAGTTTTCGCAAACATGCCAAGACCAAAACAGAAGTATTCTTGTATAACAGCAACATTAGGTCCATTTTTGGATCAAGTTCAGATCCTTCGCTCAAGAAGGACAATGTTCACCCAATGAGTTTTAAACAACTGAAGAGATTACCGCAATAAATTGTGTGTTGATAAGGAAATCTGCATCCATAGCAGCATTTCACCACTGACCTGTCTAAGCTTGCCTATGTCTCCGCCTGCATCCCCCATGGGCAGCACACACTCTTTGGGCCCAATCTGCACCAGCAGGGCTTCCAGGTTGGAGAACTGGTCATTGTCAGGGAACTCACAAACACCAACTTTCCTGAGGGTAGAGTCCACATAACCAACGCCCACCACTCGCTGTCCATCTGGTCCAGAGCCCACACGCACACCCACCACGCCCGCATGACCTTCCCCAGGAGCACCTCCACCACCAAAAAGGATCTCCTCGAACTGGGACAAATTTCCTGGTGATGCCTGTTCATAATGGAAGGTCACTACTATAAACCCACAAAGCAAAACCTCACCAATCAAGTATTTTACATGTTTAGTTGAGTTAATAATTACATCTTTGATGCCAAAGGCAGATAGAAAGACATACATGTAGTGAGTCAACATGAATGGAAAAAAAAACATCACATGGACTTGCCTTGTACTCCACTTGCCAGTCATTCTCTTTGGTGCTCTTGCCGCCAGCCTTATTTCTGTAGACCTCTACGCGGTACTGGCGAACGAGGAGCAGATCTCTCACAAAAGACTCAAAGTTCATTTTACTGAGGACCACGCTCTCAAGCTTCTTGTTTCCTGCAAAATCGAATTTTACTTATTTCAACCCATAGACTGTACACAAACATTTCAAACCCGAAACGGGGCCTGTCGCACGTTAGCATATTCAGTTAGCTAGTCGTGACAAATAATCAATTAATATTCAATACCAAAGTAGATTTTGCATGATAGACAAAGAACGAAGGCACAGACGGCATACGTTCATATATTTTGTTGTTGTTTTACCAGTATCAATTCAGCAAAACACAGTATTAGAACAGCTAAGGGAAAGCCTGCTAACAGCCCACTGCTAACGTTAAACATAGTCTACTGACCAGATCCAAGGTTTTTGATGACTCCATTTGTCTTGAAAACTTCTTTTGCTGCAAAGATAGCATCTTTTCCGTGCACAGTGTAGTAATCGTTGCGATCAAAAATTCGAAATGTTGTATCAGGTTTCTCCGGCATTGAGAAGAAAAAGTTTATAAAGCCTGCTTCGGTCGCACTGTCCATAGACAGGTTCTGCTTTGGTTGCACCGCCATGCTGGAATCTCCCGCCACACGCTGCACGCAGTGGCCAGTAGAGAACAAGGTCCCGCCTCCTTTGTCACAAAGTATCAAGCCCCAGCACCACGTATGCAATTAGCGTATTTTCCGTGTAGCCCCTCGCTGCGACCTGCGGGAAGGCGCGGCTAGCCATCCAGCCACGCCTACGTCTACATCCAGCCGCGCCTACGTCCAGCCCTGCCTACATCCATTTTTTGATTTACTTAGAAGAAAAAGCCAGCGAACGCAAGGTCTTTGGTCCGAGTACACCTCGCTGCAAAGTAAGTTTCATGCACCACTATGTTTAATCGATAAAACTTTGCGTGTAGTCTATGTTTGATAGAACTACGATTAAATTAAAATACGTAATGTCGAATTGTTTGACTGATGGCAGTGTTTTATGTTGTTAGTGTCTAACGTAATTTCTCTGTTCATGTTTAGACCCTAGATATTAATGTGCACAGTAATTTATCCGTACACATTAATATGGCGTATTGCAAAATCGAAAATAAGGCTTTTTAAAATCAGTCGCTATGGTGGATAAAACTCCGGTTTCGTGTGGTGTTGTAAAGTTACAGCGAAAAATTAAAGTTCAATCTAATGTGTAGACCTACATGGTCAATGTTTCATAATTGACACTTTGTTTTTTAGTAAAGCACAAACATTTATTATTTTTTTTCCGTTTTAGACATTTAGTCTTTCGAGTGTTAAGGCATTGGAAAGGTGAAATGTTAAAAAGTTTTCTAATTGTAATCGAGTAATAGAGAGATTTAAATATGAAAGCATAGTCACATATAACAATTTGAAGTGTAATGTACACATTATTGGGTTAGTAAAAACAACTTGGGTGTGCCCCATTGCTACAAAGTTATCACTTAGGGATGCTACATCAGATTGTGCTTACACTGAAAGGAATTCTTGGTTTATGATCATATGAAACCTTGATTGCAGAGGGTCTAATTTTATTTTTATTTCTCAGCATCCTACACCTTTGATGGCCTCCTGGACCTAGCCTACAATTGCCCCTGCTGCAGTTACACGTGCAAGCACTTGCACCAGATGCGGCATTGTTGGGTTCTGGACAGTGTCTACAGAATGTTTCTGGTGGTATTAACACTGACAGAAATCACCTGTTGTGAACTGCACTGGGGGGAAGTACTGCCAGGAGTTTCTTGTGTGTGAAGAGGTCCTGGACTATCTTCTCAAGAATTTTCCCAACTCCAACTTCAACTCCATCCCCCTCTTGCTCGGTGCCTGCCACGTCATCAATCATCAAAGAAATACATCCCACATACTGCCCAAAGGATTATAAACACACCACTTACTGCTGTCTCCCTTCTGAACTCTGTATCCAGTTGATACCCTCCACACACCCCTCTTACTATTAAGCCACTTGTACCAAAGAAAAACCTCTTCACACCTGTTACCTGTACACTCTTTCATTGCACTCTGTATATGTTCTTGCACTCTGTATACCTGCCCACATACAGAGATATGCATATCTTTTCTACTGTATTTATATTATATTACCTGTATTGACCATATGGTTCATACCATATCTTACAACTGTACATAACTCTTCCCATATTTATACATCTTGTGTAGACCACATGTACTAATCCATTTGTATGGTACAGTAATATACATATGTAGCCTATTATTGTAGCACTATAGCTGACATATGTAGAGTATTCACTGTAAAAAATCTTCACACACTTGCTTGCACTCTGTATACCTATTCACTTATCCACTTATACATACCCTTTCTATATCTATAGACACCTGTGTATTTTGACAATATTGTACATGCAGCATTTCACAAACTCATATTTACATTTTGTGTAGACCAGACCACATGTACTTATCTATAATATAATACTGTACTTATACACATTGTTTATTCTAGAGCTTTATACTTACCCATTTTATTATATAGCACACTGACGCTGACATACAGTAGCCCTATGTAGAATATTCACTGTATACCACTAATTTGGCTACCTCCTTCTGCTCTCATATGTATGTGACTGTACACTGCTGCTCTTAACTGTACATACTGTCCATACTGCACAAACTGCATTTCGTTACCTTGTATTTATGCATTTGGAATGACAATAAAGTTGAATCTAATCTAATCTACTGTAAAATTCATAGTCAGAGATAGGCTAGTGCTTCCAACAGAAGAGAAAGTCTGTAAAATCTCTGACTTCCAGGACGTGGATTAAATTTAATGTTATAAACAATGCCACATGGGTCCTCTGTTAATATAGCCTATGTCTGCAAAAATACTACATGTAACTGAAGATAACATCTGTTACTCTCTCCTTTGCTCCTCCTGTAGCCTAATTGTCATACACTTCATGCAAATCCTGAGTACAGAGCTTCAAAGTCGTTGATAAGGTTTAGAGTATTGACTCGTATGCCTAAAAACTAAAACGACTTTACGTCATTTAAATACTTTATTTGCAGGTCACCAAGTACAAACATCTTCATAGTAGGCTAACGTTTGATCATTTACTGTATATAATGCGTTAGATATTTCTGATCATGTATCTGCTTATATCGTGTCGGTCAGAACAAAAATAAAACCTAGCATACCATACAACACGTAAGTCAAAGCCGCAATGTTTGTTTATAAAGACGTTTAGCAAATAGAATTATTTAGAGCAAAAACGTCAATGTTTTCATTGATTCAAAACTACTTCCTTGTTTGAGAGTGAAGCTGACGCGTTTCCGGTTATGCAAGCGATCCCAAAATGCACTCGTGCTGGATGTGGGCGCGGCTTGCCGCGGCTGATGGCTAGCCGCGCCTTCCCGCAGGCCGCAGCGAGGTGTACTTGTATTTTCCTGGAGATGCCAGTATTGCTCCTCGTATGCACTGCACACTCGCATAATCTCATTTATTTTTTGACAGTTTTGGTAATTCTATCCATATCATACAAACTATTTGCAGCAATGTAGTTTTAGCATATCATTGTCTTTACTAACTTTCCATGTTAGTGAATATGAATTAACATGCCATTTCAATGGGCATGGATGGTTGGTTTTGTTAACAGGTGTTGTTAAGGGGGGTGGGGGCGTGCACTCCATCCCTACTTGGCCCACAGCATTTGGTCCACAGCCTATAATGAAATCCACTGACATAGATTTGTTGCATCTCATGAGTTGGCGGACTTAACAGAGACATTGTTTTGCTTGTAAGGGGCATACTGTTACTGTGAGATGCAGAGAGTGTGCTATGGGGTGTGTGTGTCAGAGGTCCAGTTTTCTATCCTGCTCCTCCAGAGCTCCAGCTGTTGGCCAAATATAGGCACGAATTACTTCCTGCTCTCCAAACAAATGTCGTCACTTCACTCTGTGCGGACCCTTATTCCTTGTGGAATTCCCAGATCAGTGGGTATAGTAAACAAAATCTGTGTGTAAGATGCCTCACCCTGGAAAACATGGGGTTGCTTCAACATGTATAATCTTTACTACATGTGAGCAACATGGAACAAAATGCCATTTCAGTTTTGAAGAATGTTGGCTGTTATGTTAATAGCTGACCACTAGATGGCAATGCCATATTGGGACTATACAGGGTCTCTCTCCCAACAGGTCTTACATTTAACACTCAGACTGATGTGCTTCGCTGAAAAAAATATGTTTCAAATAACACACTTTCACCATGATATCAGCCTGAGACCACATGGTGACGCCATAGAGGAAATCACCAGTACCAGAATAAAACATGTTCACATGTTCACACTCTACCTCCAACTGCTTTTCCTCTCTCACACTTTACTTAATCACCTCACTTTATTCCCCATGGTTCTCTTCCTCACAACATCCTGATTCTCGTTGTCTCTTCTTCCCTCTGTCCTTGTCTCATCTCTTATTCCTCACCATCTCAGAGGCTTAAACCTCATATAAATGTAATCCTCTTTCCTGTATTACTGGACTCACAGACAGTGGATAAGGGATGGAGTATGGTCTCCCTGTGTAGCTGTAACCTAGAGCCAATGTGCAAGTGTGTGTGGGCTCGAAGAGATGTGAGTGGGCAGTGGCTGATGGCTATATTTAAGCTCACTCTTAACATTTCCCCATAGTCAGGATGTGTTCATATTTGTGTGTGTATTCATTGCACGCATGAATATTTTCATTTAAGGGCCTGTTTGTCTCATGGTCAGGCTCAACAGCAGGTGGTTTCTGCTGTAGTAATTTTCTGCCTAGGCTGTGTGGAGATGGGTGTGAGATAGTAGGTGTGGACAGCTTGCTCACAGTACTTTGCTAACAGTAACTCTTTTCAGGAGCGGTTTGTGATATGGACAGTATGGGCCATTGCTGTTTAGCGCGACATGAGGAGCATGTACTTTTTTGGGGGGATGCAAGTTATAGAGGTACCTACCAAGAATTGTGTTCAATAAATTACATGGTTCTTTTGGGTAGCCTATTGAAATTCTTGACTGCTGTCAGTGTAAAAATAAACAGGGTAATCGCAGGTGACACAATTTTGTTTCATTGTTTCAGAAGCTGTGCTATGGATCTGCTCCTAGGATGGGGGTATTAAATGAAACCTGACAACCACAAAAGGGGACGTTTGCCCAGGGCACAACATGGTCTAGCACCTCCACTGCTCCTCTCTCTCTCTCTCTCTCTCTCTCTCTCTCTCTCTCACACACACTCACACACATGCATAGATGCCACACCCTATACACTCATACTACATAAAGTCTCTGACAGAATAACCATTCATTATTCTACACCACACACATGAAACGTGGATCTATCTAGAAAGAACTTCCTGCTCACTTCAAATTCATACATCTATTTCACCTAAATATGAAATACATGATTTAATAACTCCTGCCACTGACATATGTTCGATCATGAGCCATGAAACATCATTCATCATTTTGCCATTCAAAAGAGATCATCTTCACAAATGACATGATACCACTCACTTATAGATTTCTGTCAGCCCTAAATACAGTATGACCTCAAAGAACGTCAACAAATCATTATCTCTAATGAGCGAAATGAACTCTGGCTTAGGAGACACAGGTCAGCTGCTATAAAACAAAGCCTATCAGACAAAGTCTCAATGAACCTTGAGTTGCTGTGTCCCAGATCCAAGTGAATAAATATTGTTTACATGATTATTTCAAAACTCTACAGACTACTGTCTTATACACTAAATCACATGACAGGACTATGTCCATACCCTCTCCGTACTACCTCTGTCCCTCATAAGGAAAAGGATACAGCCTGGAGCAATCTGCAGTTTACTGCTCACCAGCTGCTTATATAAACTATGCAGTAAAAGTTGATGTGATATGATGCAGTGTCATTCTGCACAACATTTGCTTTTTAAGAAAACTCTGTTTTATTAGAATTATTTTGAGGAAATCAAATAAGATTAATTTTAATGCCCCAAAATTTTATGGACAGCTAATAACCCACACAAATTAAACATAGAACACATACACACACAAACACACACACACACACACACACACACACAATCTTGTGCACAAAAAAGCAACAGTTAAAATGACAATAAGAATAACTATGCTCAAGACTATCAAGAAATACAAATGACTAGACAACCTAATGCACACAACTTTTTGTGTAATTCTGATCATAGCCTAAACAGTAGGCCTATCTGAGACCAGTAGGTTATTACACCAACAAAAAAAACAAAAGTTAAAAGTGATAAAAGATGTGAAGTGAAGTGTTAACATTAAATCCCTTAAGCTTTTTCAGGAAACAACAGTCTTGGACATTGGTGTAGCCTATGTGGATCTGACTAAGTGATTTGTAATGCAGGTTTCCATACTTATATTGAGGTTAGTTGAGGTCTCTATTTGGGCTGACAGTCAGACTCTTGTGACACGTACTACATACACAGCGCACCATCACCACTGTTTTTGTCCCTTAGCAGGGTAAAACCTTGACCTATGGTCATAATTTCCAAAAATTATCATTATCAAAATTAACAAATGATCAAATTTCTTTATTGCAAAGGTCAAAAACATTCATTAAGTGATTGACTATTGGTTTTAAAGGACTGTGTCTGAAACGTTTTTCTCCGTAGCCTGTTTGTATGGATTACTGCACAACTGAAGATAACCAATGTCCCCCATTCAAAGATGTCATATGAAAGGCTCATCAAAGGAAACATTCAGTGACTCCCCTTGGTTTCATATCATGTGTACCATTCACTACCCTCTGCCTCCAACTCACCCCATACAGTCTAATGTTGTTTTTACTTCCCATAATATTCTGAGCTTTCAGGGCCCCTCCATAATGTTTGTCTGGCACACTGAATGGGCCCTATACTGCTAGGGAAACACGATACACTAGGGCAGTGTCTACTGTATGAGTGCATTGAGACCACACAGGCCATTGACAATAAGTGGGGCTGCAGTATCCCTGCACGCTAAGCATGTGACACTATATACTTTATATTGTATACACAATATATATATATATGTATATACACTATATTTTTTCTAGTTATCAGCATGGTGGTGTTCAAGCAAAATCAATGAAAAAAAAAAGCAATGGACATGAGTAATGCATAATAAAATCTCTTTAAAACAAAGGCAGTTCCATCATTTCTATAAAATGAATTTTATTACTGAATTTATACTTCCACAGATCTTAGGGAATGTGTTGTGTTGATGTGTTCAGGTGTGTTGAATGTGTCTTATATAGGTTGCACTGAGCAAACATGCTTTCAAAAGAGTGGTTGATGATTCACTGTTTCCTTGTGAGTTCTGGTCACTGGTACTGCAGACACACCCTGACTGAAACTATAGTGCAGGGTTGGTCTGTTTTGTCTATGCCTAAATGAAATGTGAGGCCGCACAGATTTTGTGTCTTTAAAGCACTTTTGAAAAATGTTAATCATGCCACACACATTTGGAAATATTTGCATAAATCTTGCCATTAACTATTGACAGGTGGCTTCAGGGACGTAGACCAGACATGCATGCGTGTTAAATGCCAGTTGCTGGGAACTGGATGGGATCCATTAAGATGCACTGCTGCTTTTGGCTACATCCTCTGGCTATTACCAACTCTTCCCCATGTCGCAGGTACTGAACTAGGAGATGCCAGGCTGTCATAGCCAGTCATTACATTAAGTCTGGTCACTGTGGTTATTTCTTCACAAATACTAATGACAATCAATGCAAACATAATTTCTGTTACTTTGACTGAGAGACCTTGTATCTCTTTCAATCAGCGACACATTTCCTCAACAAACATGAATGAATGCACTGTAGGCCTACAAATCTCCTGCTAATTGTAAAACTCTCCTGTTGTTATGTAGGCATAGGCCTACTAACAACTATAAAAACACCTCTAAGCAACAAGAGACGTTTGCGTGACACATGAAACAATTTCATTTCAGGAAAACACCATGAGTCACTTTATGGTATTAAATATACTTTTATTAAGTATAGAGGGTGTAAGGTTGTGATGCTTTGAGCTATCAATCAGCATAAAAAGTCACTTGCCTACACAAACTCTTGGCCTAGGCTACTTTTGAGTGACTTCCTTGTGCTAAGTACATGTTACATCTGAGTATGTTGGGCTAATTTTTTTAATTAGTATTTATTTAACTGATAATTTTATTTCCGGCAGCCGACACTCAGAAAGACCACTAAAGACCATGCTGTATAAAAGGCCAACTAGGTCATCATCTGTCAAGACAACACCACTTCCCAGAGCCTGATTAAACACTGACCAAAAAGGGGCTTTATGTTAGTCGAAGACGTGTAGTAGAAGGAGAAGAGTGATTTTTTAGCTCGCCTGTGAGTGGTTGGAAGCAACGGTGCATGACAAAAAGAGTGACGCATTGCGGGTACGAACGCACCAATCAGAGGACACTATATGGCCGATTTGCTCAACATAATACTACGCTATTAAATAGTTCCTTGTGTATTCAGTAGATTAAATGCAGAAGGTATTCATAACAAAAATTGTAACCATGCCAAATCAAAACAAAATATTAAAAACAATTATCTATTGAAAAAAGAAATTGTTGTATTGACGGTAATGGTATTCGGATTTAAACGTAGCAGGCGGATTGACACAGGTGTATGGGAGGTGTTTATGTACAACCGTCAAGGCGGGTCTGAGTGTACCTACTGTCATACATTTGTGTGTCTGTGGCCGAGTGCAGAGTCTCGAGTAATTTGAAAATGGTGAGTACTTTGCATAAAGCGGCTGGGGGATGTTTTAAAAATCCGACCAAAAGCTGAAATACTGTGCCTTATTGAATGCGTATGTGAGCAGAAAATGGATGTGCATTATTAGAAGGCGGATTCTTATGGAGGCGCAATTACAAATCAACCGGGAAATGGCGGGACCCCACATTTGATTACAAGTGTGTGCTTAATTTAACGTTTAACTCGGGTTATGATGTAACTTTGCAGTGTTTACCAACATCCATACATTAGCGCAGTACTGCTGAGCAGTAATCGGTTAAGTTAAATTACAGCTGGCGTTTAAGAGGTGGTTAGCTAGCGTTAACATAAATGTTCATCTGACAACTCGTATAGCTGCTGCTAGCTAGAGGCGCTCCTCGTTTTAACGTTACAAGCCTCCATCCATTAGCATTTAGGAGTGTTTGAATGAATGAAAGCAGGGCATCGCTGACATCTTCGGAAAATTGGTTAAATTGGTTTGAGTTGTTGGTATGCAATTACATTGAATAACGTTAATGTTTTCATTTCGAAAACGTATGTGTGCAACTTTGTAGTAATGGACTTTCAGAGACCGATTGTCATTCTAAGAAAGCAAATCGAATGGCTTGTAGTAACTAATTACTAATGGCATTCAAGTTGCTTGTTTATTCTTAGTAACTTATTTGCCAAGTTGCTCGGAGAGGTTAGGGTGGTTGTCAAAATTATATATCACATGTAGGACTGCGAAAATTGCAATAATGTTACTGGCAAAGCCGTTTGCTTGGAATGTGTCATATCGGGTAATGTCAACGTTTCCAACTCACATTAGCCAACTAACTAGCGGAGATGTTATGCTACCGTTGCTGGTGGTAGGCCTACGTGTCAATTGTTGGTCGGGGTTGTTAGCGGTCGCTATATTAAATAATTTGAAGCTAGCAACGTTAAAGAACAAGCTAGCCATAATTACATAGGATCAGCTTGGTTAGCTGGGTCTTTATTTCTGTTCATAATGTTAAACATAATAAACGTTAGTCGCTGTTAGTTTGAGAAGATTGGGAAGGTTACTAATTGAGACCAAACGTGGTCGACGCCACACTATAACGACTTTAATGTTGCATGTAACATTATATCTGCTAATCAATCGTCAGTGTCACATTACCTCTCTCTTCAACATATCGTTCAAGGCGGACGGAGGGAGGCTTTGGCTACTCTTAAGTTACCGCTTACTCTGGTATTAAAGTGCAAGTTAACCTATAACGTACATCGTACGTTCTTCTATTGGTGAACGTCATACCAATTGAGACACTCCGTGTATATTAATGACTGTACAATGATATATGTACAATATGATGTAGTGAGATTTCTTTATTATTCATAATGACTTATTTTATGTTGTCAGTCGTTGTTCGAAGTCGCCCTTCTAAGTTTAGTAGTCCGGGTTTCACTTCCATTTATTCAAGTTAGCACTGAAGTTAACCTAAATATGGACGGCCAAAGTAGCATGGGGAGGGTTTAAAGTGAACCTTTCTATCTTTAGCTGACGAGAGGTAACCTATCCTTGCCCCGGCCACTGCTAATGTGTAAATCTGCTGCCGGGTGCTGCTCCAGAATACCATGCAATGCCTGATGAGCTCTGTAGCATGATCACCTGCAGGTTAAGCAATTGGGGCTGGCCCATAGAGTAGATGCATGACTTTGCAAGTATGAAGCCTTTTGGTGATTTTTATGGATTTTCCTTGTTTAGGCCGATCAACTGACAGAGGAACAGATTGCTGGTAAGTCCTCTACCCTTGTCACTTTCGTATTCTTCTTGTCCTCATATGTTCTTATTTTGTGAGAATTTTGGAATGGCACAAATATTCCTTGGGGGATTATATATGTAGTGGAACAAGTTCCTTTAATGAAGTGATGTCCTACAGTATGCACAGTTTCACATTTGCATACTACTTCATCCCCTCAGCATTGGTCAAGATTAACTCTTTGAACCATAACACCTGCCAGCCACACGCAAAACCCTTAGTTTGTTACCACCCATTCAATAGTAAGTCAGTATTGTTCTGAAATCCATCAGCCAAGTTCATTTTGCTTCTGGAGCAGTTTTTGAACCCTGCTCTTTAGTCTAGATAGATAGATAGATAGATACTTTATTGATCCCCGAGGGGAAATTCAAGACTTGCCAGACTTGACAAACTTGCCTTTGTCCGGTCATTTTTGAAAAGTTTTTAGTTATGTTTTTTTGGACTTTCACACCAATAACCATAACCCACCACACCCACACCACAGACTATAACATCAAAGACACATGCAACAATATTGTCCATCACTTCAATGATAAAAGTTCAGAAACCATGTAATTGTAGATTTTCAGTTAACTGACTTGAGGACACTCTTCAGTTATATTTGGTCAGTGTAGGTAGATATGTTGGGTATCCGGTGCTTCAATTATCGTTATGATTCAGTCCAGGTGTGAACAGCCATTTACCAGCCCACATAAGTGGGCATTTTATATTGACATATATTGAAGTGGCCATGATGTAGTATTTGGCTTCTGGGCCTAACTGTGTTGGTTCAGTGAAAATGGGATTTAATGACTGGCTGCTTTGTGTCATCATTTTTGTACTGTGTGTTTGTCCTTGATATGCAGTTATTTTGACATCATATACTACCCTGAAATTGGCTGTCGTAATACACTTCATTATGTTCAGCCTTCAGGGTCAGCTCTAAACTACAATGCTGTGGTGTAAACACTGCATGGAAATGTTTTGATGGATACAAGAATATTTTGTATACAAGGTGGCCTAGCTGGTTGTGTAAATGTGGCTGCAAGTTGGAACACCATTGGCTGCTAGATTTAGGATTATTGGTCAAGGCATAACTTCCAGGGTGAGTCTATGTGCAAAAGCTGTGTGTGGGTGAAGGGTTTTAAGCGTTTGGACTAAATGTCTGTTGTTGTTTTTTTCCCCCCAGAATTCAAAGAGGCATTCTCGCTATTCGACAAAGATGGCGATGGAACCATCACTACCAAAGAACTGGGCACAGTCATGCGCTCGCTGGGCCAGAACCCAACAGAGGCAGAGCTGCAGGACATGATCAATGAGGTGGACGCTGATGGTAAGTGTGTGGCATCCAACAAAAGGCTCTTTGCAAGCCCCTGTCAACATGTTAGTCTTAACATGCTGTCATTCCTCCTTTCTAGGTAATGGAACAATAGACTTCCCAGAATTTCTGACCATGATGGCAAGGAAGATGAAGGACACTGACAGTGAAGAGGAGATCAGGGAAGCCTTCCGTGTATTTGACAAGGTAGCCATCTTTTTGTTCAGAAACGCATTTGTGGTACCATTAATCTGGGGACATTTTCTAATCATTACCCGATCCCATCTCTCTCCCCCACTTGTTTCTTTTCATTCTCTTCACTGTCCTATCTGATTAAAGGCAGAAAGCCTTATACACGTGTGTGTGTGTGTGTGTGTGTGTGTGTGTGTGTGTGTGTGTGTGACAGCCAGGCATTTGCATATCTCTCAACCCAGAATGAAGACTTGTATTTTATTTTTAAGTTATAGAGTGTTATTTAACTAGTATTAAAGGAGAAACCAGTGTAACTCGGCCTAAAACCCTGTTTGAGGCCACTAAGTGATGTTGCCATAAAAAAAGAATGAGAATTTGGTACAACATGGACCAAATAGAGAATCAACAGCCAGCATTAACAAGGCGCAAAACTTTTTTTCTTGTTCATTTAACTTAAGACGACAGCCATTCAGATCAGCTTAGATATGCGGGAAGCATACAGTGTCAAGGCTAGTTTCATGTGAGTCAATGAAAAATGTATAATTTATTTGTTTTATTTTGTGTTGCTAACCAAACATCTATTCACAGGATGGCAATGGCTACATCAGCGCTGCAGAGTTGCGTCACGTCATGACCAACCTTGGAGAGAAGCTAACAGATGAGGAGGTAGACGAGATGATTAGAGAAGCCGACATTGACGGAGACGGCCAAGTGAACTATGAAGGTGAGCAACAAGGGACCTATTGTGTCTCCTACTGGAATTATATTCTGCTCGTGTGCCACAGTACACTGATTACATGACCTCATTCTCTTCCTTTTTTTTTTTTTTTTTTTTTCCCCTCCAGAGTTTGTACAGATGATGACGGCGAAATGAGGGCCTTGTACAGAACGTCTTGTAAAAATTTACTTGCCTTTTCTTTGTTTGTAATATCTGTAAGATGTTTTAATTTGACATCTCGGCCCCTGCCCGTATCCCAACTGTCCAAAGGCTCTGCATGTTTACTGCTCTAGGGTCCGAGTGCCGTCTCCTCCTCCTGTCGCCTCATCAGTGCTCAAAGACACTAGACCAGCTCTTCTCTGCACCAGGGCTTACAGGCACCCCAACCTTTTGGGGGTCCCTGTGTTCACACCTGCCTGCCACTCCCAGGTTTGGGATGGTGATGGGCGGTGGGTACGTCTGATGGAGAGTTGGTTGTTTTGTGACTGTCGGCATGTTTTTGTTTTTTATTTTTGTTTTTTTTCTCCCCCCTTTCATTTTCCCTCTGTTTTTCTCCCATCTCTGGAGGAACCTGTGCATGAGCAATGGACTACGCAAATAAACGGAAACAAGTCCCCAGCATTTTCAGTGCTGCAATCATACATGAGTAAATTACTACTGGGTTTAACCTTTATGGCCAAGTACTCGTACACTAAACACTTTGTATTTGTTGGTTTCTCCAGGTTCGTATGATGATTTTTAATTAGCCTCCTTTTTTTAATTAGTCACCTTTTTTTTCTTTTTTTTTTTTTTTTTAAATCAGCTTATGGCACAGCCATGCCTCAAAGAATCCATTCCAAGTTGTATATTTGTTTTCCAATAAAATTAACAATTAAGCCAAGCTTATGTCTCTTTTGTCAAGGGGTTTAACATTATTATGCAATTCAATTGGTATTGAGTATTGGGTCCTGAAATGGAAATCTTTACTGGGTTCTTTGTAGGAAGTTGCATATTGGACCTCACTGCATTCATGTAAAATCTTAGAACCTAGCTCTTATGTTTGGAGCCGTGTTTTTGGAGTATGCCATAGAAATACTTTTCTTTTTTTTTTTTAACATGATGGTAGTATCTTGGAACAAACTGTAATCTTACCTATTTAGCTGCTCTGGCCTCTGATGCTTGCCTATTCCATAGAAGTGTTACACCAAGACGATTCACTAAATCCTTTGCTACCAAGCTTTTAATTTTCTTGTAGCTTAAGTGAGAACTTGGCGGGAAGTACAGCTGAGCCTGGACAGCTAGACCACAGTGGTAACTCCTTCGCAATCATAAGCATGCCCTTAAAAGGGTGTGGAGAAGGCAGCAGAGGACATTAGTCCTACAACGAGCACTGAGCTATGATGTTATGCACTGCAGTGACCAGCCGTTCTTTTTGAGCTGGGGAGAGATACCTCTGTACAGTGACATGAATGGGGTTATGAACGTAGACAGTGCTCAGAATCTCTGGCAACCTTTTCCTTGGATGCAAGTTGTTTGCCTACAGAAACGTCTTCCGTCATGTTACCTAGCAACCATGAGTCACAGTCCCAGTTCAGCTTTCTTTTCAAGTATGAGTGAGGGAAGAGGGTACTCTTCACTGAGTATTGTAAAGCTCTGGTGCTGTGTGTCAGATCTCCACTCTGGAGGGTTGAGTAGACTATGCAGATTTCCTTGCAAGAGCTTATTCCACAATCAATACAGAAGCAGGATTTAGATTTGTGCTGCTTGATGGTAGGCTAAGCTTGTCTGGCATTCTGTTCTCATTCTGTTGGATATAAGTCTGAGCTCATGTTCCTTGAATCTCAGTTTTCAAATCTATTTTTTTGAAAACTGGAATCATAAATACAGAAACTGGACATCTTGTAATAAAACTCAAATATAAAGCTAACATTGTTCAAGCAGAAAAAATCTCTTTCATCACACACACACCTTGGGGACTTAACTATTAGGCCACTGACATTTGACACATTACCGCCAGGCAGGCTAACAATAGTGCTCCTGCTCTTTACTGTCATGCTCTGCCTTTGCGGCATGATAAATCCAAGCACTTGTGCAGAAAGCCATGCTAACTTGCACAACAGCACCCCTCACCTCCCTGATATGCCATATCACATGTTATCTCATGGATTACATCATCTTCTGCCCTGACAGATATGGAACTTGTTTAGAGGCCAAGCGTTTATAAACAATCACCGGAGGATATTAGCTCCTGGCATAGTAAACTGTTTGGGAATTCAACACTGATACGACTGAAAGTAGACCAACAGGTGCAGGCTATTTCAAGACCTCCTTCCTGTAGGCCTATGGCAGGCTGCCTCAGAGAGAGCTTTGAGAAGTGGGCCAGAAAACAGCGTTTCACGTAAATGATTGGCGAACATATCCAAGGATTGGTAAATATATCCAGTTTAATTTGCATATATGCATCTGTGCACACAGGGCTAGCAGCCAGTTGTGTGTGCCATTGCTTGGGGTCATGTAAAGCTCACAATAACCTGCCACCATTATGATGCAGATTTGACTCTTCAATGCGTTAAAAAAAATCTGTACAAGGCTACATTTTTCTTACTAGCTCTGATGGTTTTGTCTGTGGCCATTCCAGGCCTGTGGCCCCTCACCTGCTAAAGCATGGTGGCTCTGCAGGGCGCAGAGGATCTGATGCCATAACACTGGTCCCAGGCGTGCGAGACGCACACTGAGCCAGCCATTCTGTCCTGTATCCTGTATTCACTCACAGCTTGGCCTTCCTACCTGGCCTGTTATTTCATTAATCCCCACAAACCCAACGCTGGCCCATCTCCATGCGCCGCGCATAGCTGTTATAAAAGGCTGCTAAGAGACGTGTGTGCGTGTTTGTGTGCATGTGTTTGTGGTCGCAGCATGCAGCTGCTCCTTTTGTTGTGCCAACATAAATTAACGTGAACATGAGCAGAGGGCCATTTGTTGCTATGGGCTTTCAGATGGGTTTTTCTTTTCTGTTTTTGGTGGGGTTGATGTTTTTGTTAAAGGCAAAATTATGTCAAAATCGGAATCTTGTGATTGTGTTCATCATGGATCATCAGGCAGTTGTTGTACTGCTTCCCATGGCCTTAGTCCACAAGCTATCTCCAGAGACTGTCAAGTGCAGTAGTGATTGTAGGCGTGTAGTGAAAGGCCACTTGATACTGGTATCAGCAGGTCCCCCTCAAAACAAGAAGGCTAACATCAAGCTTTGTTTATAGTAATACTAGAGACTGATTAGTCTATGCTAATGCACATAGCTTGTCTAGTTATTTGATAGGCATCCATAGGGTCATGGGTTAGCAGCATTAGTGGGTCAAAAAGTTAAGCTGAGTAAATGGCTTTACCTCCTCAGCATTTGCCAAAGCAAACACGCAGTTAAGAGTGTCATGCTCGCTCCACGAGTGTCTGAATGAAGCACATTAATGGAGTCAAATAGCAGTCAGTGTGGGTACATGCAAACAAATAATCAGATTACTGTAGTTAGAAATTGTTGTGTCAACTGAGTTATTTCGGAGTGCTGAATACTTACGCTATCATCAGATTTCTCTGTGCATGAGTGTCATCATGCCTTTGTGACCACATGACAATCAGTCCTTTTCTCTCTCCCTCTTTTGTTTGTTGATAATGGAGGAGACCTAGTCACACGTACAGGCCCTAGAGTCTTCCTGACAAAGAGTGTCTTTCTGTGTTTGGGAAGGGAAGCTGGTGGTGGGTGGGCTGGCACGAGGCCAGGGTCAGGCAAACAGAATGATCCTTCCTGTTGCTGGTTGCTCATTTTGGTTTCCAGAAAGCGAGTGAGAGAGAGAGAGAGAGAGAGAGAGAGGTACTGCAGCGGCAGTGCATGCTATTTATGCCAGCGATGGTGAAGGTGGGAAGAGAAGGTATGTGTGTGGGTGTGGGTAAGGACAGCTGAAAATAGAGGAAAAGCAATTAGAAACATTGCAAAGTTCATTGCCCCAGGGAAGCACTGTCACTGATGAAACAAGTGAGCTGCAAAGAGCAAGACAGTAGATGGTACACTGATGGACCAAGGCAGGGAGGTGAAGAGCAGACAGGAGGGGGTAATGGGAGGAGGGGGTTTGGGTCGGGGAAATGACAGATTTGTGACGTGACACAGGAATGTCATCTTTGGGGATTGAAAGCCGTAGGGAGCGCCGTTGTTTCAGGCTCAGCGGCTCACAGAGCTCTCTTCAGGAACGAGGAGGACAGAGGCTGAGAAGCCACCCGCGCCTTAAGTGCAGCGTGAGAACAGCAGCCGGAGGCTTGCCACTATGAACTCCTAACCTGCAGCGAACGGAGTAAACTCATGACCCGGCTCGACAGGGATGGAATGGCTCCCCAACGTAAAAAGGCCCCTAGAGGGGAATTCCAGTTGGGACAAAACAGACAGTTCCATAAATGTGACAAGAAAAGAAAGATGTTTTTCAGTGTCATTAATACAATCTGTCTAAAATGCTTACATATGGTTGGGGCATCAGTGTATACCCTTTCTCACACAGAGGAACATTTCTCTGATTGCTCCCAAATGCTGAGCTAGCTGGGCTAGTAGGCAGTAGTAGTACTGCCTTTGCCAGATGCCCATAAAATCAATCGTGTACAACCACTTGACCTTTGCCCTTTTATTGTGTGCAGGCCTTTGGTGTTTTATGGCTACTCTAGTGTTAGACAGATTAGACAAATGCGGAAGTCACATATCAGCACATTGTAAAACAGCTTACGCAATGAAAACACGGTGGTGGTAATACCTGCTTGTTGCTATGGACTGACAATGGGCGCGCCGATGTAATGAGGTCATTCTTTAGTCTAAACCAGAAATGCCAAACCTTCCCCTGGCATGATTACAAGTCTCGACTGACAATATTTAGACTTACATGCGTATATTATGTCCATAATCCAAATGTTGGTAAATTTCTTTACCTGTATTCAGTCTATTGATATTGATATTGATATTGATATTGATATACCAATATCAGTATAATACACAGTGTCTGAATCAATATAATTCATGTGTGTGAAATTATTGTTTATCTAGGATAGAGAAAAAAGGCAATATGAGGTGCTCATTCCAATGTCAGTACCATGAACTGGGGGTGTTTTGCACTTCCTCACCACCCACTTGTATTATCACCCTTTAACCTACTCCAGTTGACCTACACACATACACCAATGCCCTCTTTTTAGTCATCTCTCTCTCTCTCTCTCTCTCTGATGGACTCTAATCAGGGCTTATTAATTATCTGAGTACCTCGATTGCAAAATGCCTCAAACTGATAATTATAGTCAACATGTAATTTGGGTGGTGATAATTTGATTTCTAGTGTTTTGCCTCCCTCTGGATATCCAGAGTAACTTGTTCATCTCTCAATGCAGCGATGTGCTCTGCCTGTGTAATGCTCTGCCTGTGTTTGCTGCTACCGTAATAGAGATTTTAAACTGAAATGCTGAAAAGCTGGGTTTTTTACGGTATGCTCACTTACATGTTAAGATTATTAGATAAGTCTTACAAAATGAATTGTATCTGCTGCAGGAGAGAAATTTGGTGTACTTTGATCTACGGAAGAACAGAATAGAATTTGTTAGTCAGAGTCAAAGGTCGATCTGTGACTTCCTGATGGCAAAATATCAAAACTGCCTCATAGACTTTTCTTTAAATTTAGAATGTTTATTTCACATGGACTCATGACGTCGAGAGATTTTGGTGAATAAAGGTCAAGGTACTTCAGTATCCCAAAAATGATTAAAACTGTAATATGCTTCTTATTTGAGATAATGAAGGGCATGTACTGTAAATACAGTCATTGTGACCTTCTAAAAATGTGCACCATGACAACATGGTTCCCAGAGATATACAGTACAGCTGTGCAACAGTAAATATTCTATACCCCAATCTTGACTTTCAGATGAGCTAATGTTACACATTGTTTTCTCTCTACAGTGTATTCCGTGTACTATGTAGAAAACCTGACTGATTTCTTTCTGTCTATTCTGTGCCAAGCCTCTCTCAGCATGTGTGAGTGTGTGTGTGTGGGTGGGTGTGTATGGGAGAGCATATGCATACATGTGTTCCTGAAACAGAAGTATCACTTAATCTCTGCTCTATAAAGGCAGAATGGCCGGTAATCCCAGTGATTGAGGCTGGTGTCAGATGAAAAAGATAGGGGATTAGACTGCTCCCCAGTGCCAGACCTGTTGCCACAGAGATGGAGAGGCTGAGCTTAGACAGAGCTGAGATATTTTAGTTTTGTGCATCATGGTCATCAGGTGACGTCAGCAGACCCTGAAACTCTAAAACAAACAGTATTTCCTCAGGGCACTGGTGTTTGCTTGCAGTCCTCGTCACTGTAGCCAGAATGGGAAAGCTGTGCACATTCCACATCTGTGGCTCACCAAGAGCGGAGTTGGTGGGAATTTGAGAGTTCACTCAGGGATGAAATTAAATTAAATAAAAAAAAAGAAAAAGAAAAAATGCACATTAATTATGTAATAGTTACATGACATACTGGGGGCATTCTGCATTCCATGCTGTGTAGTTACTATTTTTTGTACACTGTAGTCCTCTGCCAAGTGTTACGTGAAGTTGTATTTGTATAGCAAATTAGTCTTTCTGTAATTATGACATTGATAATATATTTATTTAATTAGGTTAGACAGTATCATTTTGGTAATGTTTCTTTATTGTGAAAAGAAAGAAGACTGAGTGTCCATTTTAGCAGCCGATTTCTCCTGGCCCTATACAATATGTGCAAATATATGTTGTATGTAATCATATATGTGGCTTCTCATTTCATGGGACCAGGTCACCAAAGTCTGTCCATGTTCCAGGATGTATGTGTGTGTGTGTGTGTCCTGATAGCTTGGTCTGAGCCTTTCCTGGCAAAGTCGGTGGGATGTAGTGGTCAGCCCAGAGAGGCTCCACAGACTTGGGGTAATCTGTGTGATTCGGTGGAATGACCCGGGCCCAGAGAATCAGATATGGCCCTAATCTCTGACATATGCTCCCAACCAGGATTAGGATGCCCCCAATTCCTGCAAGACACATGTCATTTGAAAAACAAAATACAAGATAGACGTCATCTGATAAACAAAATACAGCAGTTCCCTGGTGAAAGAGAGAGGAGAGAAAGTGAGAAAGAGAGAGAGAGGAGAGAGAGAGCTGTGATAAAATGAGAGTGAGCTGTTAATGAAAATGCAATCTCTGGAAATCTCTTTGACCTTTGGTCTACTGCCACGAGGACTGTTCTATCTCTCTGGGATCATGGTGCAGGTAGGGGATTTGGGTTACAATATTGTTTTGAAGAAGAGCAATAAATTGGCTTGGGTTGACCTATAATAATAGTGGAAATGTGGAATGACAATGAGAATGGACAGGCAATGCACTGTGTAATTACTGGATGTTAATAGGGGTCCTAGTCATTTTTACATCTATGCTGTCCCCTCCTCTAGACCTTGGCTCCATTTCCCCAAATCATAGTTGCTGACTATATTGGTTGCAATGCTGTTGGCCACAGGCATTGCACCCCTGGATGAGTTTCATCTGCTTTTTAGTGTGCAGTGCTGATCCTATTGACGGCATCCTATTGACAGCATCCTTTAGCATGTCTCTCTTGAAGCCAGAGACTCACACACATACATACACACACACACACACACACACACACACACACACACAGATATACACACACACACACACACACACACACATACACACACACAGCAGCAGGTCTTCCTTCGGAACAAGCACCTCAGCAAAGCCGGGGCAGATCAGTGATGTGGAGTCATTGATGAATGGCTGACATGGCTCCGACAGATGCTTCCCTGTGCACAAAAGCCAGGGGATTTAGTCGCTCCTGCCTGTGTCTCTCCAACGGGAGGGGGGAAAAATACAGTACGAGGCTGAGTCTGAAGCTTACATAATCCACACACACACACACACACACACACACACACACACTCACACAGAAACGGGCCAATTCTGTGTGGAGATGGAGAGAGAAGGGAGATGTGTGGGGGTGGGCAGAGTGGAGGTGCAGCCTATAGGAATGGGAGCACATGTAAATGTTCTGTCTCGTCTCACTTGCTGTCTGATGCACTTCCTTTGCAAGAAAAAAAACAATGTGTCTGTACAGCATTTCGAAGGGAGACGTGTGGAGGAAACGGGTTGCATAAGGACTCCAGATGACTCTATAACCCGGCATGCCGTCAGTTTGAAGGAAATGCTCAAAAGCCCAGGAGGTGTCCATGTGGTGGTGATATTCACAAGGAGACTTGAGCGCTGCGCCAGTCCAGGGCTCTGCCCGAACCCCCTTTCTTCTGTCTGAGCTGACGCTGGGCTCGCTGCAGCAGCGTGGGACATGTGTGCAGAAATGCCAGTTATTTTTATCGCCAGCATTACATAAACCCTCCCACTAAAACAGAGATCGTCTGCGATTGCCTGCTCGAGCTTGACCTCCCTCAGCTCTCGCTTTTTTCTCTCTTTCTCTCTCCCTTTTTCCTTTTTTCTTTCTCTCTTTTTTTCTTTTTCTTTTCCATCTCCTCACAGGCTGTGCCTTTTCCAGGCATTCCTTCAGCTGAAGTAAATCTTCAATTATTCACACTGCTATTGTGCAGCCATGCCCTCTGGTCCACATTAGGCATTAATGGAGGTGGCTGAGTGTTTGTTCAGTGCAAATGGCCTGATGGCCTCCTGCAATCTCTGCCTCAGTTACCTCCTGGCTCCTCTCCTACCACACAGTGCTGTTCTCTCTCTCTTTCTCTTTTACTCTACCTCTCTCTCTCTCTCTCTCTCTCTCTCTCTCTCTCTCTCTCTCATTAAAAGTGCATAGATCAGCCCACCTAGAGCCTGTGCTGAAGGCCTGGGTTCAGGCAGACTATATCAGGACGAATTCCACTTACTGTTTCCACACAGAGACATCCAGTTCTGTGCCACAATTGAAATGTCTTATTTGAAACAGATGTAAATAATGATTTCCTCTTATTACACAGGGTTGCATTCTAATTACAATGGTCATTATCATTACACGTAAACATTCAGGCACAATGCATTTATACGTGATGTCATCCCATGTCTGCGTGTTTAGATACCATCTGCTTGTTCACATAATTCCTTTACAAAGATGCCTTGTTAGGATAGACTAGTAAGCATGTGGCCTCGGGCAGATAGCTTTCTTTCATCACAAAGGAGGTCTTTAATACTTTATTAGACAAGAGAGGAAGTTGGGGGCAGAGAAGTCTGAAATACTGAATGAAAACACCAGTTTAAATGTGAAATGTATCTAAGTCAGAATATACACCTCCAACAGCAAAGTATAACATAAACATGAAAAAAAAATTATATTTTCTCACACTCCCAATCCAGTGTGAGCACTAGGAACCCAATAAACACAGCTGGAATGGGGCATCCCTGAAGTGAATAGCAGCACTGCTCTCATCTCCCTCTCCCTCTCTGGTGCTTCCTGATGAATAATGCATCTCACCGCGGTTGTTTTCTGTTCATGGAAGACAGGCAGCCATCATTTTAACTGGCTGTATTTCACTCATGAAACTTTGACAAGACAAGATGACCATAGCAGAGAGGGCAAGAGATGGCCGAGGGAGCTCCCACAGACACGAGGGATATCTCAGTCAATTTCCCCATCTCACTGCATCACAATGACACAGTAGATGAGTAGTTGCAGGTTTGGGGGAGGTACTGTAGCTGTTTGGAAATGTGTGTAGAAAAATAGTCTGGAGACATTTACCGTCAAACTATCATTCTAACATTAACCTGATAGTAGCATAGGTTTACGAGTCAAACTCTGCCCTCTCTTTAAACTCTTTCAACCCACCCCCCAAAACACACACACACTCACACACTGAGCCTGTGGTTGCGTGGGCATTGGTATGCTCTGGGCGCCCCATGTGTCCACAGGGGTCAAGTATAGGGCTTACGGGAACTGCGGGATGCCTAGGTGAAAATACACCGAGCAGCTTTGCAGCCAGAGGCCATTCCACAGGCTAGACGCTGATTCCGGGTTGAAGGGAGAGGAGACCAGATGCCCCTCACACCTCACACACACAGCCCAGCTCACCATAGAGCCTGCGTGCCCACAGCTGCTTTAGGTGTATCAGATGAATCAGTCAGAGCAAATTATCCGACCCTTGATAACATTTTCCACCCCCCCCCCCCCCCACACACATGCCCACACACCAACCACCCCCACATCCCCTCCCCCATATCTGCACTCCCCATTCCTCTTCCCTCTACTTCTGACTTTGTAAACCCTCTTTACCGCTCGCTCATTCACAGTCTCTCGGTGGATTCAATGAGTCAGGTTGCTAGGCGATTCCCCGTGTCTGGCAGCGGAGGAATGAGACACTTATGAAAACTGTATTGCCCTGCATGATCTAATCAGTGGGCAACGTTTCCTGTACGACAGGGCCATAGCTTTTTTTTTTTTATCTCTCTGTCTCACTGCCGCGAACTAGGCATGTGGGAATGACTTGAGACACAGGCCTTCAGAACCTTCAGAAGGAGAAATGTCATGGCGCCTGCATGCGCAGATGTACAATTAGCCACCGAATTCCTGGTACACTTCTGTCTCCAGGGGTTTGAGAAGAGGAAGCTAATTTTTGCAGCTAGGTTGATGCGACGTGTGAGGTTGAGAGAAGCAAATAAAGCAGAAAAACATCCCCCCCGAGGTGCTGAGGTGTGTGTGTGTGTGTTTGTGTGTGTGATAGATCCACATGGGATTATTTCTATATTGGCTCAGCTCTCTACTGTATTTGTATGACCAATAACAGGTTTTTCCATCCAGACTTCAAAGAAGCCACGGCCTCTGGAAAATGCTGGGCTCAAACTCAACATTCTGAGTCTGTGTAAGCTACATGGCTCTTGAACCTATTTGGTTTAGTGCCATTTGTTTCTTTCCTTTATTTTATTTTTCTCTGTCATTAAACCAATACTGTTCTGTAAATTTCACTTATAAAACACATATTTCAATGTATATAACAAACAAAGGCCTTGATCTTTACTAGAAACATCTCAGTGCAACATATAATAAAAATATGATAAACATTAAATAAAAAGTTTAGCACATGTAATAGTGCAACAAAGTACTTATATTCTTTGTTTAAATATTCATAAACTAAGCAAATGCAGCTCTCAATTTTTTCTGTAAGAAAGAGTCAAACAGTGAATCATATTCATGGTGAAAACAGCACCTCCATCGAACGAATTTGTAGCCATAAACATGGACATCAAAATCCCATTGGGATTAAAAACTGTGGTCCATGCACTCATTCTTCCCCCAGGTCTTCCAGGTCAGTCATCCAGCCGTATCACAGAAGAAGTGCTAAAGGTCAGATAATCTGCTTTCGCTGATTCAGCTTACATTCCTCAAGCATGTCTAATGCACAAATGGTCCTATGTCACAGGGGCCCGTGCATGAGATCATCTGGCACGGCCGGGGCTCTGGGCCGACGTCTCCACCCAAGAGTTGTCCTGCTTGGAAACCTGAGCCGCTGTCATGCCCAAAGGCCAGAGAAGGGATGTGTCAGAGGTGGGATATGTCGGGGATCTCCGTCACTCTCTGATGAACTGGTGAAAACAGCTGCAATACTGCACATTCCCTGTCAGCCTCTCTACTGACCAGCCTCAAGGCCTGAGCTGTCACTGTTCATTTATCAGCTAAACTCACACTGTTCCTCACAGGTGATAAACTACAACTGCTACAACAGCTTTTGAAGAGGTAACGTGAAATAACTCAGCTGATCGATTGTTCCTTAATGTCAATAGCATATGTAAATCACTTCCTTGACCAGTGCCTTCCAAGTTCACTCCATGACTCCCTATCCATTGGCTAGGTCATTCTTTATTTCTCAATTCTTGTAATGGAATCTAAGACTCCTTTATCAATGTACTCTTGGTGAGTATGTGTGTGGTTTGTTAAGAGCTTGCGAGATGGGGCACATCTAACATCTAGGTGTGTATGTGTTTGTGTGTGTGTGTGTGCATGAGAGAGAGGGAGAGAGAGCTGCAGCCACCTAGTAATTGGAATAGCTTTTGCAGCAGTGTTTTGAAATGAGCTGAGCCATGCTCGAATGAAAGCGTCAGAGAGGTAAGGTCACAGTGTTGTGGAGAAGAAAGCCTCGAGCTGCTTTCAACCCACTCCTTAGCACACGTCATAAATAGGCACTTCAAATATTTAATTCACACACGCTCACACTCATGGGTGAGAGCCTGTTTCAGCTGCAACAAGGAGGGTTTTGTCACCGGCCTTCTGGGTTACCTCGGGTGAACCCAGCCGATCCGGAGCGCGGAGAACTTCAGCAGCGCCGATCTTCAGGAGGCTGGCCAATCAGGCCGGAGCGGAAGCAGAACACTGTGTAAGAACGTTGTGTTAGGCCAAAAATACAGCCATCCCGACTTGGTGCTGAATCATACATACACACACACACACACACACACACACACACACTCTCACACACTCACAAACAAACATTAAATATCCATCCAGACCATTCTCTGTGTGTGTCTACTGGTGGGAACATCCTCCGTCCTCACAGTAATGCTCTGCTGTGTGCTGCACTATATATCAGCCCACATCACAGGCGCACACACACAAGCTCCCACACAAACACACACTTACACACACACACACACAAGCCGGCTCTGTAAAATATAACTGAGGCACACAACGCACGCCTACCCATGCAGGCCATTTAAGGAATACATCTGGCTTGCATGGGTTGGCGGCAGTGTCTGCCATAGTCTTTACACACACATACACACACACACACACACACACACACACACACACACACACACACACACGACAAATGCCTCACCACACCCTACAGCCTTGCAATCACTCATTCCATTTTAAGGGATAGCAGAAGTTGACCGGACCCTGTGGCTGTGATTGTGGACTGTGACCTGACCTTCATGGGAAAGTAGAACCAGGACTCTCTTACTGCAGCGGGCCCTCTGGAGAGAGTGGCCGGATCACGAGGAGGCAAGAGGCTGGGCTTTTGTGGTGTCTGTGGCCCGCGGCGGCTGCTGCTGCTGCTCCCTGGCTCCCACCTCAACTAGATTATCTGCCCTAATGAGATCACAGCGCCAGACAGCAGGGTTCCACACAGGAGAGTGGTAAATAAGGATTCCGCTCGTAATCTGCTGTCAGATGATATTGGGAAAGTGCACTCACTCACAAACACACACACACACACACATATACACACACACACAAACACATAAACATGCACAAGCACGCTCACACACAGACAAGTACACACACTAATGCAGACACACAAACACAAATACACACAAATAAGTGAACACGACAGGAGCACATATTTGGTCAAGTACACAAGTTTAGAGATATTTTGCCAGTGTTGTGGCCAATTAATAAGAGTATCAACGACCCAAATAACAAAGAGACAGAACTGTCAGATGCTGGTAAACGTGCGGCTTTATTGAGCAATGTGTTCGGCAAAGCAAGCCCCCCACTCATTCAAAGGACATCTCTTATAAACCTCCCCTTCTCCTGACCTACTAACATCTGTTTTCCTGCATTACTCATTCACTCCTGCCTCTGGCTCTGTCCTCATCACATGCCACACTCCCCTCTGGCTCTGTCCTCACACTCATCCCACCTGACTAACCTACTAACCTCAAGCCATCTTTCCTGTTATTCTGGTCAGTTTATGACCCCTGCTGACCACTCAGATCAGATCTTCCCCACATACCTCTTTTATCTTCCCACCCAGCTCTAACCTGCTTACTACTAACTTCTTAACTATTCTTTTATATGTTTGATATTTGTAACCAGCTTGTACATTTATAACATCCTTTGAGTGTTAATAGTTTTTCTGCCCTTTGTTTTTGCTTACCATTTTGGAGGAGTTTGGTTGGTTTTGCCCTGCATCTCTCTCTCTCTCTCTCACTCTCTCTCCCTCAGGACATGGGGGTCAAGTGGAACCGCTGGGGTGCTGTGAGCAGGGCAGTGGGTTGTAGCCGAGGGCCATCTGGTGCCTGCTGTACCCTGGCACTGCCCATAACTGGACAGACATGACGAGGAGAATGACTCTCAACATGGCTCTCTGGAATGAAAACATCTCAGCCTCGGACTGGCCAGGAGATGGGGAGACCAGCGCTGACACGTCAGAGGCCCAAGTGACAGATGGATCCCATTTAGGGGGTCGAAATAAAACACCTTTTTATGTGTCTGAGCCCTGCTTGCTAGGCCTTGAGAAGGTGAACTTCTCACAATGATCACAATCATTGATAGTAATCATTGATAGTGACCTTAACTTCAGCAGTCATATCAAATCAATCACTAAATCAGCATACTATCATTTAAAAAACATCTCTAAGCTGAGAGACCTAATGTCAAGGACCTTGAAAAACTTATTCATGCTTTTATCTCTAGCAGAGTTGACTACTGCAATGGCCTGTTAACAGGCCTACCCAAAAAGACCATTAAGCCCCTTCAACTCATTCAAAATGCAGCTGCTAGGGTCCTTACAAGAACAAAAAGAACTGACCATATTACTCCAATTTTAAAATCCCTGCACTGGCTTCCTGTGAGTTTTAGAATTGATTTTAAAGCGCTGTTACTTTTATTTAAATCTATGAATGGCAAAGGCCCTGTTTATATTTTAGACATGTGTCAGAAATGTACTCCACTGAGGTCTCTAAGATCTGTGGAAAAGAATCTGTTGATCAGACCCACTGTCAGAACAAAAATTGGTGAAGCAGCTTTTTCTTATTATGCTGTGCAGCTATGGAACCAACTTCCAGAAAATATAAAAAATGCACCTACCGTTGACAGTTTTAAATCAAGACTTAAGACCAAATTATTTTCTGATGCTTATTCCTAATGCCACCTGATTTTAATTATTTATCTGTTTTGGTTTTATGATTAATTTTCTCTTGATGTTCATTTTATGTTCATTTTTACCTGATTGTAATTATTTATCTATTGTGGTTTTATTATTAACTTTCTTTTAATGTTCATTTTTTACAAATATTTTAATTATTTGCATTTACTATTTATTTATTTTCTGTTAATGTTCAATTTACTATTTATTTTCTTAAATGATCATTTTACTTCATATATTTTATATTTCCTCTCCTCTTTTTTTCATCTATTTTGTTCATCTTTTTATTATCAATTTTCTTTTAAATTCTCTTTTAAATTTTTTCATCTATTTTATTCATCTTTTTATTATCAATTTTCTTTTAAATTCTCATTAATGTTCATTTTATTATTTATTTTCTTTAATGATCATTTTACTTCATATATTTTATATTTCCTCTCCTTTTTTTTCATCTATTTTATTCATCTTTGTATTATCAATTTTCTTTTAAATTCTCATTTTTAACACACACGTTTGTTGCCTTGTATTGTATTTTGTTTTGGTCTCTGTACAGCACATTGAGTTGCCACTGTGTATGAAATGCGCTTTATAAATAAAATTGCCTTGCCTTGGCTTGCCAATGAAGCTCACAATGATTCCTTGGAAGGAGGTTTTCTCCTTTAGTTGTGTCAGTGTTCTACAGTGTCTGGTGTACATAGTTGGTGAGATCCGTATAAATGTTGGATCTGTGTGCGTTTGGTGCCAAGAAAAGTACTCTCTCTCTTTTTCTCACTCTTTCTCCATTTCTCTCTCTCACTCTATTTCCTCCTCTCTTTCAGCAGGAGTCTCTGCACTTGCTCTGTGGAGTGACTCTCCGAGGTTGAGCCAAGGAGCTAGCGTATTCTCCTGCAGCGGGGTCTTACGCCCCAGGGTGGTCTTAACAGCTGCT
>JAGFZM010002156.1:40069-134852 GCA_017657215.1 Limnothrissa miodon | reverse complement strand
CTGATCCTTTATTTTAATAACTATGACATAATCTTTTTAAGAAAGTGGATAAACCTTTTGAACCCAGTCAGAGCTCTAATTAACCTCCAGCTTGTTTACCTCAGTGCCATTCCTGACCTGTGGGACCCTGCTTGACCCTGAGCTTCACCTCTGTGCCATCATGTCCTGTCATCACTAGCATCAGGTCACTCCCCTGACTCCTTCTGAGGTTACACCTAGTCCGTGGTGGGATCCAGTGTAAAGGTTAAAATACAATTATTTTATTAACATAGGTAAAATAATATTAGTATAATAATAATAAAATTGGTATAATAATATCGGTGCTCCCAGTTTTTAACATCAGAGGTCTGGTCAACTTTACATTGACCAGAGAGGAGAGATCTTTATGATTTTTTTCTCTGTAATCAAATAAATAATATAAATCAGGATAAATAACAAGGAAACAACAACAACAACAACAACAGCAACTACTACAACACACACATACACACACACTGCAAAGTATTATTGGAGATTTATTGGAGATTATTAGAGATTTATTTCCTCCCAAGGACAAGAGGCCTTGGTGAGCTGAAAATCTCTGCCACACGAAGTACACAATTTCAAGTCACTATCTATGCTCCTAGTCAGAAACAGGCAGGTGAAAGTTGTTGAAGTACTATAAGAACAAGGGTTTTTTTTATGCTGAAAATACATTCTCTGGCCACTGAAGCTGTTGTTCAAGATCACTGTGCAGTTAGTTAAAAAAAAGCAAGAACATCTTGTGTAACGGTAAATTCTTTCACTATTATTTTCTGACTCATGGCAAATAGACTGCATTTATATAGCACTTTACTCCTCTGAGCACTCAAAGCACTGGTACAATGTATGCCTCACATTCACCCATTCAATACACACTTACACACTGCTGCCATCTTGCTCAAGGACACTGTGATGGGTCTGGTGGTGGGGACTCGCACTTGCAACCCTCTGGTTGCCAAACGCGTCTCTACCACCCGGGCCAGCATATTACACACTATTGTTGGACTATGGTGACTGTCACATACTTGCCCGATGCCATTCCTATACTTTACCACTATACACAGGGTCAGATTCAAAAATGAAGAAAACATTTAAATTCCAAATGATTTAATACATTCATGTTCACAATCCATGTTTCACTGTAACAAGTACCTTACGCATACATTTAAAAAGGCTTGAAGTTAAAAGTACTATATTTGTCCTGAAAATGTTGTCAGGTGAAGGTAACAAGTCTGAAGATAAATAATACTTAAGCAAAGTGCAGCTCCTTGAAAACCGTGCATTCAAGTACAGCACTTGAGTACATTTACTTAACTATGGTCTGCCTGTGATCCCTGCACAAAGCAGGCTGACAGCACTGCTCATTGGCAAGCTGGCACGGCTGCATGGTGTGAACATGATTGAGATGGATGGAGGCCATGTATGGCTCCTCCACTGAGGAGACGGCAGCAGCGGCAGCAGCAGGCAGCTTTTCTCACACTGCAGCTTTGCGCTGAATTGAATTAACACGCACTTTGTTTTGCACACTTGCTCCAGGGAGAGAACACACAGCCTTGCAGAGAGAGCGAGGGAGGGAGAAAGAGAGAGAGAGAGAGAGAGAGAGAGAGAGAGAGAGAGAGAGAGAGAGTGCAGCTGCATAGATACTTAGACACAGTGGGCCTGGCTCCCCCCACAGGAGAGTGGAAGGTTTAATTTTACAGCGCCCCCTTCCCCCCATAGCCCTGTTTCCACAACAAAGACCAGGACCTTAAAGGTTATGTCATCCCTGTCGACACACACTCTCACACACACACATACACTCATTCACACACACACACGCACACACACACACAGAGCAGAGATCCACACAGATCACAGGTTTAGCTCTCCAGTATAGGGCACCCTAGACCAGCTGTGCCCAGCTCCAGTTCTTTATCTTCCTATATCTCTTTTTATCTCTCTCCGTCTCTCTCTCTCTCTCTCATTCGCTCTCTTCATCTCATCCTCCCTCCCCCTCTCTCCTTTTCTCTCTTATCCTCTTTTCTAGGTTCTTCTTGCTCCCCCATCTTTTTTCATGTCCCCTCCCCTTCTCCTTTTCCTGGTCTTATCTCCATTTTTTTCCCTCAGTCTCTGCCTCTTCTCCTACTGCCTCTCTGCTTGCCTTCATCCCAGGCCAACTGGAGAGAGAGAGGGTGAGTGAGTGAGTGAGTGAGTGAGAGAGAGAGAGGGAAGTACAGTGGTGAGATTACAAGCCCAGCAGAGCTGCTCATTAATGTAATCAAAAGGAGTACGACCAGATGAGAACTGGAGAGGAAAAGAAGAAGAGATGAAAGGCAAGAGAAAGATAAAGGGAGGAAAAGAGAAAGATTTTTTTGCGCTGCTTTTGGCGAGTGGGCAGGGTAAGCGAGTGAGTGTGGTTGGAGACGCTGGTGAGGACTACATGTTCTCTGGAAGCGGCTGCACTGAGTGTGTGTCAGAGGCCAGCAATCCAGCCACCCCCCACACAGACACCAGCTCTTCATCTAGACGCCCCAACGCTGAGCCACTCATCCAACATGGCTTACATAACGCAACGGCAGCATCCGTGCCACCACACACACACCAACGAAGCTATCCCAAAACAGCCGCCTGACTTGGGAGATGGAACACCTGCATAGGAAGGTTGTCTTCTCCCCCCAGCACTGTCTCCGTTTCTCCCAAGAGTCCGGGGCATGAAGCAGCAGGGTGAGATGAGCCAAGTCGATGTCAAGCCACAGGAACATCTAACCTTTACTCATCCATACTTGTCGTTTAGGTTTGCAGTTGATGCTCAGAGGCTGTGACGTTCAAGGTGAAGGCTGACTATTAGATGGATGAATTAGCATCATGCTCTCTTGTGTTAGGGTGTAGGAAGGCTGCTTGTCATGTACATGTAGTCGTGTTCCTGTCAGTGGGATGGACCGCCCTGAGAGGGAATCCTCTTTGTGCATGCGTGCATTCGAATGTGCAGCCATGAATTATACAACGGTACAGTAATGCACACCCCCACTGACATATAGCCAAGCACAACTAGGTTGAATGTGTGCATGCCCTGACACACCTTCACACACACACACACACATACACACCTTTGCTCGCTATCTCATGTGTACACTACACATGTGTGAACTGCTGCACACACCCTCATCTCTCTCTCACACACACACAGGCACACTTTGTACTAACAAAAAAATGACCCAATTAAAGGCTCTGCTCAGTTTCTCAACCAATCAGCTTCCTCCACGTGCAAGGAACCCCCGTTGCCCCAGTAACTGTGAGGTCACACTTTCACTGCACATCTGATGGGTCCTGCTGGTGGTTATGGTATAGAATGCATTTCCTTTGAATAGAATCCATTGAACTGTCATAGAGGGTGGTCCTGTGTGTGTGTGTGTGTGTGTGTGAGCAATCCCATGCTCTGTATTTCTGTTTCCTTGATTTGAATATACTGTATAGTATTTTTGGACATGTTTAACATGTTGGGACCATCATTTTTTTAGAATATATTGAATAAATAAACACATGGTGAGGGAACATTACAATTCAATAAATGTCAGTCTGAGGATCTACAGTGTTTTCATCAGCTGGGAGGGTGTGAGTACATTCCGGAAAGAAAAAAAAAGCACACAAGGCAAAGAGACAAGGTGAGGGGAGCAGCTAAGGATATGAGGATGGAGGGAATAGAATGGAGTGGAGTGAAGATGAGGAGATGCGAGCGGGGGTGTACAGAGCTGTCAGATTCCACTCTCCTTTCTCTGCTCCCTCATGACTCACACCAACACAGAGAAATGAAGAGAGAGAGAGAGAGAGAGAGAGAGTGGGAGAGAGAGAGAGGGTGGGAGAGGGAGGGGGAATAAAAGATAGAGGCAGAAGGGAAGAGAAAGAAGGGGGGCAGGGATGGTGCTGCAGATCAAAAATAGGTCAGAGGCAAATAGAGAAGAAAAAAGTGGCAGCATAAAATAAGAGACTTGGAGATGAACAGCAGTAGGAGAGAGAGAGAGAGAGAGAGAGAGAGAGAGAGAGAGAGATCAAACACACATGCATGCACAAACAAACACTCACACACATACATACTCAGATAAAGAGAGGGGGATGGGGAGGGGAGAGAGAAAGAAAGAAAGAAAAAGAAAGATTAGTGATTGCAGTGACCTCTTTCGGGTGCTTTGCCAACTAGGCATACTTTAAACATACCAGCAGCTGGGGTGGCTCTTAGAGACTACTGGTGTGTCTGTATGGCAGGATGAAAAAAATCACAAACACATACATGCATACACACACACACACACACAATACTGAAGACTGGGCATCTGCACTGTCTGCCTGCTTCTCTCTCAGTACACACACACACACAGACTAAGCTAATGCTGGCAACCTTCTCCTCTCCATGCCTGTTCACACTGTGTCTACTGTACCTTTCTCTCTTCCTCAGGCCCTGTTGTGCTCCTAATCTGTCCTCCCGTGCACTGCTCTAAGTTTCTCTTCCCTCCTTGTTATGTTCCCGGAGTGCACTTAGAGCCCAGTGTAAACCCATACTTCAGTCACCATCCTATGCCCACATGCCTTTATCATGGCCAGGGCACTTTCACCCAACCAGAGACTGAGGGCTTGGAGACATTTTCTCTAACTGGAGTTCACTCATTCTCTATCTCCCTCTCTCCTTGTCTTCATCACTCGCTAATTATACCAAGAAGTAGGCTGCTGCTCTAGATTAGAGGACCCAAGTGGGTGGCCTCATTCACCTTCACTAAATGCAGAGGAAGTGAGGGGCATCTAACTGTGAGAGATGAGTGTGTGTGTGTGTGTTCCAGGGTATTTGGTGGAGGGGACAGGGACATTCTCTGACCTTTGACCCCTACAAAGCATCCCTGATACATGATATGGGTGAAGTGGAAACATTCATTAGTGGACATGCAGGGCTTGAGACAACTGTAATGAAACTCTGGACATAATAAGACAATACTCAGAAACAAGTATACAGACAGACAGATAGACACAGACACGCACACACACACTCCCACACCATCTCTGTTAGCCTCACACAGGCATTTGATGTGATTCTATCTAAGACTTTATCTGTGTTGCTTGGCAACCAGCTTTTGGTTTACCAGTGGGACAAGCAGACAGGAACTCTATCAGATTTTCGCTTTGATCAAGAGCGTTCCTCATTTCCTGTGTCCATTACAGCTGCTGACTCACCTTCCTCTATCTTTTTCTCTCTCTTTCAGGGGGAGAGGGAAGGAGAGGATTTATCACACGAAATGCACATTGAGATGCACACATATCACTTGGCTGTAAAAGTTCAGTGATGAATACTAGTTGTGGTCATTGTGCACAAACCATCTGGCACTTTTTCAATCTTCCTCGGGCATGTTCAGATAGTGATTTGAACTGTTTGGCTTTGTCAGAAAGAAGAAAGGGGTGAAGCCCAAAGAAGGGATGCAGGGAGGACTGTAATGAAATATATGAAAGGATGGAGAAGAGGGAGAGAAAGGGGGATGAAAAGGAAAACTGAGCTGAGGAGATGAGAGGAGGAGAGAAGAAGAGACAGGATGGCCACGCCACAGACACAGACCTGCATAACCATGGGCCACTATCACCCAGGCTGAGGTTGCTAGGCGACCGCATCTCAGCAGCAGCACCAGCAGCAGCTGCATTGCGACATGTGCTGCAGAAGTCTGAGTGAAAAGTTGACCACTCTCCCCATTATGCTTGTGGGACTCACAATATCACACACACACACACACAAACACACCTAGTTCTTAGGTTTTCAAATCCTAATGAAGATGACGGCACATATGCATTCACAAACACATGTCTTACACATATACAATCACAAACACATGGCCACAGACGGGGCAGTAGTCTAATGGTTAGGGCTTCATGCTCCAACCTGATGGGGTTCGATCCTCGACCAATAGACCACGGCTGAAATGACCTTGAGCAAGGGACCCAACCCCTCACTGCTCTCCGGTCATTGGAATAGCGGAACTGCTGTTGCTAGATTAGCGTGTACTTCCCCTTACTGTGAGTTTACAGTATGCTGTGAACACTAATTCAATATTCAGAATCCAAATTTCCCTCAGTCTTAAAAGAATTTTGTTATTACACACAAACACACACACAGACACACACACACACACACTGTATTGCATTAAAAGTCTATAAACTTCTAGAAGTCTGTAAAAAAAAACCTAAGAGCTGCATTTGAAACACAGGACAAAATACTTCCACCTTCCCCACACAGAAAAATGTTTTGTGAAGAATATATCTAATCCTAAACTGACGCCAGCTCAGGATCCCCTCCACAGCTGGGATAGGATTTCACCCATCCGGGGCCAGGCTGTTGACTGTGTCAGTACTGTAGTGCCATCTGCTGGGCGGCACTGAAGGCCACTTTAGGGGAGTTTGGTTACTAGATTTGAGCACATGAACTGTGTATGGAGTAGGTGAGAACAACATAGCACAAAATAGAAATCTAGTGCAATATCATAATTACAAAATAAGTACAGGGCTGTTAAGACCCTGCAAACAACATCAGCAACAAAATAGATACACTGAAGCTAGAGAGTAGTTAGAATAGGCTACTACATATGACCCATTAATTAAAAGGTAACATATTTCAAATTATATTAAATATATTAAATATAAAGCGGAAAATTAAGACACATTGTAATTATTGACTTGGATGGGCGTGACTTTCTGAATTACATACGTTTTGTTTAGTGAGTCTTTAAGGTCATAATATATGATACACAACAGGAGAGTTACCAAAAGCAAACCAGCTCTTTGCTTCATAGGTTAATGTGGTTAATATCTGGTGTTTAATTCTCAGAGATGGGAGTGGGAATGCTTGGCAGTTGGTCCGGAGAGACAAGTAGTCTTCACTCAGAGCCTCCAGCAGCTGTTGCAACCTTACATGCCTGTACTGGACCTTCACCATCTCAAAGTGGGACCTGTCAGCACTCATAATGCAATGATAGACTGTGTACTGTGTGTGTATGTGTGTGTGTGTGTGCAACTGTGTGATGATAAATTTCACTTCTTGGAAGGCCCTCCCTTAAAGAGGGCTGTAGTGGTAAGAGTCCAAGAACTGAAGAGTCTGGTCTGTCAATCTGTCTGTCTTTCCGTGTTTGTTTGTTTGTCTATCTGCAGTAGTCATGACACTTTAAAATCAGGGCTTTAACCGGAATGCATCAATTGAAATAATGCGACACATTGACATGCCATGAAACCAAATACACACCTAAATGTGTCATTAGCAAATAGTCACATATGCAAAATGGCTGGTGACTGATTGACAGGTTTAGAGTTTAGTGTTGTGAGGGGGTCCACACCAGACATTCCTGTCTGGCTGAGGTGCTGAGTGTCTGATGCAAACATACACACACACACACACACACACGCACAGACAGACAAGGACAGAGAGAGAGAGAGAGAGAGAGAGGGGGGGGCAAAATATGTTTCAACTCATTCAATTTCAATTCACTGACATACTTTTTGTGATGCTTTTCATATTGTCATGTCTGAACAGAAAAAAGAGACACAGAAAGCTAGCAGTTAGCATGGAAGGTGGATTTAAAATCAGAGCCTTTGTCAGACTGGCAAGGTGAGGTTTGTCTAGTGCCACTAGATGGCAGGAGCAGCCTGGTATCTTTAGCAGCCCCACAATCACTTCAGCCCCCTCCAGCAGGAAATGTAACCGGCTCACCTGAAGATTATCCTATAGCTAATGTCTGTTTAGCCTATGTTCACACACATGTATCTTATAGCCAAATATGGCCTTTTATCATTGTTCTTCTGGGTGAAGGCAATCTGGTCAGAAGACAGAACAGAGTAACTTGTTTGAGATCTTAGATCTCTACAGATCTCTAGCTAAGCAGGGGAAAGAGAGAGAGGCCTTGGCATGGGCCAAGTCTAGGGTGAACTAGAGGGCACCGTTGGCTGCGGCAGAGTGAAAGAGAGACAGAGGAAGGGCGAGAGACAGAGAGATGGAAAGAGGGAGAGAAAGCTCTTACTAGTTCAAACTGCTGGTGTTATTTCCATGGTCTTAGATGCCTGGGTATATATATATAGTTCCCTTGCAGCGTCTTCAAGGAAACTCTCCTCGTAACCCTTCTCTGTGTCCCGGCTAAAACCAGCCACTGTGAACTTCCCTTTAATAACGGCAGGCACCTTGATGTCCCTAAGCCAATGGTTCTCAACTTTTTTTGAATTGCAGGCCCCCCAACCACACACACATCACTCAGAAGTAGTGATAGGAGTAAAGACAGTTTGTGCAGGAATGTAGTTGTTACTTTAATCAGTGAGCAAATCATTAGGTTTTTGCTACAAAGCACAGAGATTACAGTTGTCCAAATCCGTTGAAACCTGTAGCTTGTAGGGTATGATAATTTTATAGAGTTGCCTGCATGTGGCATGTGACTACATGTCACAAATGTTTTTGTGTAAACCTGTGTGAAAGGCAGTCTGCCTGGTGTTCCTATGATTTATGGATATAAAATGGTGCTTGGTTAGCACCAAGTCATGCGAACAGTGGCACTAATTGAGATAGTCCAACTTACAGTCGTAAATATTAATATTTTATTATATTCCGATTCTGGAATTTTACTTCGTCACCCACTGAAGCAATTACTTTTTCCCTTTCCAATTTCAATCCCTTATTTGGGATTGAAATCCCAAATCCCTTATCCCCCCCCTTTAGCTGTCTCTTTCTTTGTGCCCCCTAGCAGTGTCCAAAGGCCACCCTGAGAAACACTGCCCCCACCTGCCCAAACGTCACAGGCCTTCAGCATATCCAGGTCGGGCAGATCTAAAAGCTGCCAGCTAAAGCCTGTATGCTAGTAGAGGTACTACTGGCACTAAAAATACTGAGATTTCCTACCTTTCCCTGGTGGAGGATTTCTAAGTGAGATAAGACCTGCCGCTCACTGCTGGGCATTACAAAAAACAATTAGGGTTTCCTCAAGGGTCTAGATTGACATGCTTACATGAGGCAATTTTGTCTCGTTTTGAATCGTTTATTTTATTTTTCATTTCTAATTGTATTACTCTTGGCTATTTTAAACATGTTTAGCATTTAAAGACTGTATTGGTCAGTACACATCTTGGTTGTTAGTTTTAAGAACACATATCTTTGTACTTGATGATGAATGTTAAATGTTCTCCCCACCATGGTAATTTCCTGGTGGTAAACTTTCCCCAGACTTAAACTCTTACTTTTACTACCTTTTCTTCCATAATCCTTGGGTACCTCAGATTTATGGAACTTGAGACCCATATCCGCCCCTTCCTATGTATACATCTTACATTGTGTAGGCCCTACATTGTGTAGGCACATTTTGGCGTTTTGCTAAATGCTTTTGGTTTAGTCACAACAGAACAGAAAATCAACAGAAAACTAACAAAAAATGTCCAAGTATGCATATGCTGTTTGTTGTAGCCTACATGACTGTGTTCTTTTTGACTATCTTAATAATTTATGTTAAAGGCTTCCATTGGTAGCATGGCTCCAAATGAGCCATCTTTAGGTCATGTTGGCAGAAAGAGTGCCATTAAGGGCCAAGTTGTTTCTTGTCTTAGTTTTGTTAAGGGCCACCACAGAAAACACCCTCTCACAGAAAACATTTTCATTAACCTGGTCATGTCATGGCTACTCATTTCCCTACAATGCAACTCAGGATGATCCCATTAAGCTGATTTTCTCCCAATCAGTGAAAAGGGGAAAGAGTTGTCAAAGCTGAGCTAGATATTTTTAGTAATATTTTAGAAGGGGCTGGTTCTACTACCAGGCTACCAGAATAAAATTCAAGATATTTCAAATAATTTAACACACCAGGCTTATCTTTACAAACTAGTCATTGAACAAACCTCATGACACAGTCTAAATAGTCTATAGTCTAAAAAGTAGTCTGTTAAAACTAGCCTACTGCTACTCTAACTTAGCCTTCTTAACATAATTGAGTGTAGCCTACAATGTAAAATTAAGTCCTTCATTAATTAAGTCCGACATTCCTGCAGCTAATCCTGCTTACATGACATTTGCGACTTTGCTACTTGTCTTGAAAACTCGGTATTAGGCCTAACATGAATTGCACTGTTTTTGCACTTTTACAATACAATTCAACCGTTCTTTAATAGGCTATATAATGGGCCTTCATCTCGTTCAGAAGTCTTTAACATCTAACGATAACGTAAACGTTAGAGCAACAAGCTACCAAATATAGCCTACTGTATAGGCTACTAACCTGTGATAAGCTCCGCTCAGCTAGAGCTCTCGGCATTATATCAGAACACATAGGGTTTCTTAATTGATTTCAGCCTATTTTAAGTTTGGAAGTATAATTACGCAACACACTGGCCTGTATACGTTCCTGTTTGAGAGATATTGCACCTGAGAATTTTTAACAGGGTTCTTCCACCTTCTCAGGCTGGCGCATCCCATAGATATATATCTATGGGCGCATCCAGGTATTATGGGGTGCGTCTACTCTCTGACATCAGCTTCACCTCGCGAGGTTCGCCACCAACGGGAGCACTCTGCAGGCTATAAGAAACACCGCTGCCTGTTCGGCCGTGTGTAATTGATCGATCGCACAGGTAGAGTTTGAGCTGATAAAGATCAGATAGATAAAATGGATTTTCAGCGTGTGACATCGGAGGTATGGCATGTGAGCGTGTGAAGACAGTCTAATGAGTGTGTCTCACGCTCAATGCGTGAGAGTTGGCAGTCCTGCAGCTGTAATCTCAAACAACCCAGGTTCTTAAAGAGAGATTTCAGAGATTTTACATTTAGAATTTCTGAAAATGACAGTGTTCTCTCCTCTCTTCTGCCTGTTTGTGAGGTAAGTGCTTGTGCATTAAGAGTGCTGAATCCCAGTCTGAACCTCTCCTTTAGGGTGGTCTCCATCAGAGGTTATAACAATAGGACACACAAAACACTGTAAACATGCAAGATTTTTTTTCATTTTTTAATATTAAGACAACGAAGCATAAGCCGATAGCACCAAGAGGGACCGCTACACGTGAGCAAGGAGCATTCTCTGCCCGTCATCAGCAGACTGCAACCCAGAGTCAAACAATAATGGAACTAAAAAAAGGAGCTGAAAGAGAGCAGGAAGAGAGGAGGGGAACTCTTTGCTGTACATGAGACGGATGGCCAGAAACAGGCAGAAAAGTGACAGAAGAAAAAAAGTGATTGCATTGTACAAACCAATGTCCAAAGTCCAGAAATAAGAGTAAAAACAAAGTACAATGTGATAAGTTGGTGACATCCACGAGTCCAGAGAAAGACGGGACCCAGTCTTTCTCTTAAAGGTGGGCTTTCAAAGGGGTGGGACCTAAGCACAGGCTCCAAAGAAATGAGGGTGCATGTCCAATTGTTGTCAAGTAATGTCCCGACAACCTTACCCTCCCCCTTGAGTAAATGTGCACTTGCAGCATTAAAGTGACAAAACGCTTTGCGTCCATGTGTGACCATGGGGACATCTGTGATCCGACTTGCACCCTCCCCTTCCCCTTCTCACTAAAAAAACAGAGGTTCTTGTCTCTCAACATACACACTGCGTTTATTCTTCCGTTGTGTGGACCAAATGTGGGTCCTCCCATAACTAACTTCTGGGCAAACACCATTACTTTGTGGAACCGTTCCCCCAAAAGTTGCCTTTGTTTATGATACCTACTGCTATAAATGTGGCATCTGCATGAGAAAGTGAGAAAAGCAAGGTATTTTGTAAAGGACATTTTTAATCCACACTTTTGTCCAGATGGAAAGTGCATTCTGGAAGCGTGAACCCAAGGACTCATAACCACAATACGTCATACCCATAATTCACCTGCAGGTACACACAGATTATGGCTGTGCCCTCACCAATCCCCACCAGCTCCTCAGTATGGGAGACCTAAGATGTGGGAGAAGGCTCCTTGCACCTAGAAACACAGAGCTCACCTTCGGCTCAAGTTATCTCATGCTTGATAACCATACAGCACATAGACCTACTGAGCACATGTGCAGCCATTCACTCACTCAGCAAAATGAACACGTTTGACATGGGTCAAATCCCTATGGTTTGCCAAAGGTGATGGGAGGAAAACTGATATCTGATGGACTGAAGAAAAGTCAGCAGAGAGAGAAAGGCACTTCTGTTTCATTAGGGACACAGAACAGTCTTGTTGAAGACTTCCTGCATATCCAGGTCAGCATCCATTTATAGTCACCCATGCAGATGATACACAGTAACTCTTCTCATATTAGAGTGGGGGGTCTAAGAACATCACTTAACAGCAGTGGCTCCGTCCACCTGCCCACTCTGACCTAAGGCCAGAGAATAGCCCATGCAGAGCTCTAGGATTGATTAGACTGCACTGGGCATGCGTGATGGATGAGGCAGACCATGTAATCATGGTCTGCTCAATCTAATAAGTCAAACAAGGGCTGCCAATATGCAACAGCTTTGGTCACTTAAACATGGTATTCTGTTGTCAGATTTGCTCTCCATCTCAAAATCTTTTCGGCACAGGTGGGTCAGTAACGGCAGCCAATATTATTGCTTTTTTCACTTAAAGAGTTTTGCATTCCCTAATATTCAAAATATTTATTTCTCTATCCATACACTAATTACATAGATATATTTCTTTTATACTTTTCCTATGATTAGTACTAAGAAGGTGGAATGGGGAGAGCCCACCCACATCCACCCAGACCTCTACTTCTTTCCCTGGACACTGGAGTTATTGCACAGTCTGGAGCAGAGGTGAGGACAGGTGTGGGGGTGCACACACTCTGGGGGGCTGCGAGAGGGGGCGACCTCTGTCTTGCCTGTAGATCAGCTTATCATTTCTCCTCATGCTAACGCTCTCTCTCTCTCACACACACACACATAGCCAGTAAGCATCCCCAAACCCTACCTCTTCCACCTCCAAAGTTGCATGTGGCTCCTGAGAGTAGTGTATGCTATTACACTGTCTGCTTGGCTGTTTAGTGCAAAAACATGGAACAGATTATTAAAAATAATTTCTGAATAGGGGGCAATAGGTAAAGGTGAGAAGTAAAGCGTGGGTGTGTGCTATGGCCGACAAGCAAAATGGGAGTCAGTAATGATCAAATGTGATTTTAGCTTATGATTAGTGTCAGACTGAACCCTTGGCCTTTCACCACGCAGTTAAGTGAATGCTGAACCAGGACCAAGTTATCATATGATTGGATTTGCACCATTGGTTCTGTCCCCCCTCCCACCCAATGTATTGAAGAATTTTGACCGTGCTGAGAACTCGCAAGCAGACTTTAGCAAACCACTGGTCTGGACTCAAAGGCCACCGACAGTGAAGGCACACGGACTTCAGAGGAAAATGTGTTGTTCATTTTTGTTTAAGGATGATTCAAAGTTACTGCATCCCTTTAACCTGAAGTCTCTGTAATGTCACGTACTGTAGTGTGTGTGTCCGCACAATCCTGGTCTTCAAGACCTACTATAAAATGTCCACCAGTTCCCATTGAGGGGATCAGTCTCAGAGGCGCTGGTGGCCCCGCCCTGTGCAAAAACCAGTGTCACATGGTTTGCAAGACCAGGTCTTTCCTAGTGTCCACCAGCATGCCACAGCACTCTGAAGTGGTGGGTCATGACAGAAAGAGAGAGGGAGAGAGAGATAGAGAAAGACAGAGAGAGAGAGAGAGAGAGAGAGAGTGTGTGTGTGTGTGTGTGTGTACACACAAGTCACACAGCAATGGTCCCAGTGTGGCAGAACTGACATTAGGCCGTTGCTGCTCCCACAAACATAAGCACAGCTGAACTAAAGTGCTCTTCCTCAGTGCCCATGCCTCACCATCCCCATTCACTTCTTTATTACAAAACATGACACTAAATTAGACTTATCTGCCCCCCTCTTTTTGTGCAATTAGTGGTAGGAATTAATTGATTACAAAACATATATAGCTATAGATTTTGATATTTTTTTTGATAGCTAGTTCTTTGTTTTTCTTCTTTTTGTGTTTTGAAAAGTAGACACTAACATCACAACACGAACAGCATGTATTCATCACCACTGTCGTATTATCATAATGTTCCTCCTTCTTCATCCTCCTCCTCCTCATCATGACCATATCCTGTAAGTGAAAGGAAGTTAACTGAAGCAGAGCACTTCCTGCACAGAGGGAGGTACTCTCAACTTGTTCAACCCCACACCCCTTGTCCATGCCCCATCCACCCACTACTCAGCTGAGGAAAGGCAGCAATATCTTCCTAGGAAACAAATCCAGAGCACCAGGGAAAGGAGGTTCTCAAGAAACATGTGTAACCCTCCACTCCCTTCCCTTCTCCTCCCAACAGAAATGTAGTCGCCACCTTTAGCGTCATAGTTAAAAGAGTCCATCCATTAACTCTCCAACCTTCCCCTTTCAGATAAACATCTATGCACACAGGCAAGGGCAGGCAACACAATCCTGTACAATGTAAAGAGAAATGAAAGGGAAAAAAGGAAGAACAAGCTAGTTAGTAACAGATGAATAACCGGGAAAATACAAACAAGAAAACAGAAAAGAGCAAAAAGCGTGACAGAGCTGCTGGCCCTCTCCTGTCGTCTGTGACGATATGAAAATCTGTGAATGTGACGCAGTGGCTGGCAGATTGACGGAAGATAGAGCACCAGTTAATATGCATCTTGATATTAGAGTAGAAACTAAAAAACATGATAAAAGCTTATATATGAGTTACAGGTGACGCCCCCTCCCTCCCTTTCACCCAAGACTCCTCCTTGCAGGCCACTCCCCAGAGCGATGAGCTGGACTGGACACACACAAACACGCACACACACACACACACACACACACACACACACATACACACACACACACAATGTGGTCTGCTGCCTGCGGCCATCTGAGATGTTTCCCCTCACTTGGCCTTCAGCTCCCTCTCGAGCCAGCGTACACGCACACGCTGCTTGTAGTGGTACTCCCTGAGGTAGTCCTGCAGCGGCGGCGGGAGGGGCAGAGTGGAGATGCCATCGTAGGAGACACGGCTACAGATGACAGCGCGTGCCAGACCCTGCAGTCCGAATGGAAAGGAGCGGGGAAGCGGCGTGGTGAGCAGCGGCTCAAAAAACATGCACGCAGACGGGTCCTTGTAGTGCTCGAGCAGTGCCGTGACGGTGGCAGCATGGAAGACGCACGGGTCATGTGCGTCAAAGCTGAAGTTGTGGTTCCACTGCTCGATACGCGCGTGGAGCGAACGGCCGTAGCGGCGGAAACTGACTGAGAACAGGTAGTCCTCTTGGGCCGAGTCACGCAGCAGGAAGCTGCCCTCAGGCCGCCCATCCAACAGCGCCTCGGCCTGGTAGCGGTCCATCACGCCCCAGTAGCAGGGCAGGGCTGTGATCTGGTGCAGGTCAGGTACCAGGCAGTGGATGTAGTCGATCTGCGTGTGGACCCGCCAGGGGCCCTCGGTGGCAGCAGCTGATGCTGACGGAGGTGGGTGAGCGTGGCGTTGTCGGGCGCGGCGGGTCTGCAGGCAAAGCGTGGTGCCATCCTCCTCCTCTGAGTCACAGTCTGGGGGGGCACCACCACGCGCCACACAGCCACCCCCTGCCTCACCCTGACCCACCTCCGCCAACCCCGGCGCCAGCTTGGGTCCCAGCTTGTGCAGGCAGGTTAGCGGAGCCAGGGCCTCCACCGTGTGGATCTGGGCGTCGGGTGGTGGGTCCACTCCCTCCTCTATGCTGAGCCGCCGCCGCTCACGAAGGCGTTCTTCTTCATCCTCAGCCGATGCTGCTGCAGCTCCTCCTCCCCGGGGCCAGTCCTGCTGGCCTGACGAGGAGGGCGGGAGAGCGGCTGGGGCCGAGGTTGATGACGTGGAACCTGAGCCTGCACCTACAGGTGCGGTGTGCTGCTTAATGAGATGCCACTTGCGTGCCAAGTCCGAGCCCGGGGGAAAGGGGCATGTCTCGAGCATTAATTCCGTCAGGTGGATCTTACGTTTGGGTGGTGTGCGGGAGGTGGAGCAGCGCAGGGGCAGACACAGCCCCACTGTGTCCTGCAGCTGTTGCCGCAGCGACCGTGTGCCCCCACCGCCAGCCCCCGATAACTCTAACTCCTCGCCCCGGTGCCGACAGCGGCCCCGCCCGGCCCGCTCACGTCCCTCCAGGGAACCCTGTGCCCTCGTAGAGCATGAGTGCCGCTTCTTGCCGCTCCAGGGCGCGTGGCGCGAGTATGAGTCACGCCGGGCACCAAGCTGTCCTGGACGGCTGTCCACGTCCTGTTCCAGTGTGATCTCGAGCACCTGGGCCATGTCCACCACACAGTTCTGCCCAGGCCTCCGCACGCTTGAACCTCCTGATGTACCGCAGCCACCGCCGAGGCTGTTAGCGTTGATGATGCTGCTGTTGCTGCTGCTATTGTTGTTGGCCCTTCCAGCCACCAGGGGCAGGCTGGAGGAGGGTGGCCTGGGAGGACTGGCTTCCTGTGACGGAGCCTGGCCGCGAGCACCTCCATCTGTGTGGAGCAAAGACTGGCATCCCCTCTTCAGGTTGCTCCACACCTTACCCACCCTCTCCATGGGCTGGGTCACCTGCACCTGAGCAAGGGGAAAGGAGAGGGAAAGAAGATGAGATTCTCCACAGTGGGAACTTTTCATGGCAGCTTTTGTAGTATTAGCAATTGGATAATAATCAGATCCCGCAGTTGGCTAAATATTACAGGGGATGCAGCAACCCAGTGGCTTTTACTAATTCAGACTTTCAATGCTCTTGACTTTTCACCTTTCAGGTGATTGAGATCAGTAGATATATCCTCTTTTAACAGAGAAAGAAGGCCATTTCATCATCTACTTCCTACATACCATTCTGCCTCGAGATCCCATCCCAGGAAGTTTAGACACACACACACACACACACACACACACACACACACACACACACACACCAAAGCAGGCAACACCCTCTGGACCCTGAGCTCATTAAGACTAATTCAACCCAAATCTCAATCAATGATTATGCAAATTATGTTAATGGAGGATAACATGACCCACCGTCACCTGGTGTGGTCTACAGTTCACAGTTACACGGTCAAGGGATTTATCTCCTGATATTTCTGGGAATATATCTCTGATCTCTTTGTCTACCATGACAAACACAGGCCTTCAATATGGGGTCAAGACCCCACACTCTAGGGGCTGTGTGTACAGTTCAAAGGTGGCTGTGAGTCTCTTCATGTCTCTTTTCTCTTTTCATGTAATATTTACCAGAGGAATGTTGGCTACTTGCTACTTATCTGGGCACGTGGGCAAGCCCAAAACACTAAGAGAGACTAATAAATGAAACGAATTTGCAAAAGGAGGAGAAGGTGGAAGTGATACCAGGCTAAGTGTACCACCATCTGTCTTGGAAAAAAAAACCCTTAAAAAGGGACTGAATCCCTCTAGACTTTCAACTAATTTGCACTAAAGGCACCCTGGATGGAAATTTCCCAAAGGCAAGAGGAGCTTATCAGGTCCCCAGGGGAGGGTGATGTCCCGGGGGAGTCTGGGATGTACCACGGCTTCTGCTCTCACCACATTAACAATGTACATGATCCTGCCAGACCACATGAAGATTTATGAGAATTATAATGTGATATGTAAGATGTGGCTCTTTGTGGATTGGCAGCATGAGTGGTACCCAGATGAACCTTTTGAACTGGTTTAAAATGCTCATCGAGGTCTCAGTTTGTAGTTTGGGACAAACTTTCTGAGCTGAGACTGGCCTAGGCACCAGACCAATCTGGCAAAAGGGGTTTCCTTTTAAAAGCATTGACTGATTACACATTCAGCAGTGCTGACTGGTCTCTCTGATGAGAATCCAGCCAATAACAGGAAATGGCAAACAGATATGAACCCTCATTATGGAAAAAGCTTCAAAACCCAAGGCCAAACACTGGACCTCTTGCACGGAAGACAAACAGATCCACAAAGAGCTTCACGTCCTGCCGGAAATCAGTCACCATGCTGCAAAACTAAGCACACTGGTCCAGTCTACCATTTTGTATTTGCACACAAGCTCACATACACAAAGGCTGGGTAATCTAATCTAGTCCACTTCTTCCTGCATCAGACAAAGGCTACTTAACCATACACACTGTCGATAAGCAATGATTTACCCAAACCAGTATTCGTACCAATTATTACTAAACACTAAATGTATATAACTCATACAATATGGTTTTTAAATCTAACGAGGTAACCTGCTCTAGTGTCATAATGGGTAAATGGTGCTCAGTCCATAGTTCAATAGCCTACATAATGAAAGACATTTACTCAAATTTACGACATTCTTTTCTCTACTTGTCTCTCAGTTAACTTAGGGCTGTACTGTAATTCTAATCTTGTTTTTGAATGTTAGTTTCAATTGGAACGGAATTAGAACAGAGTAGGAAGAGTGCATTGGATGAATGTGTTGATATAGGGTCAGCCCAGTAAGGCTTTAGGGAGTGAATATAGAACCTCAAGTCAGACAAGCTTATAGGTTAGACTGGACCTGATCCTGGAGGAAATGATAATTAACCATTTTAAGTGGCTTTGGATAAAAGAATAGTGCTAAATAGATATGTAATGTAAAATGTTATTTTACTATTGGTTGTCCTGTCTTGGACATAGTGGCCATAAGAACATTTCTACACAATGTAATACTGAAAAACACAATATTTATTTTAAGCTTTAGAAAAAGTTGAATGTTGGAATGAGGTTGTTATATGCACTTCTGAATTTTGAACGTCTGTTACTGTTTTGGATATGCTTCTTGACTACAGAGCACCATCCATTCCCTAAAGTACCTGTGGGCCTACCATTGACCTATGAGTTTACTGCTGATATGGCTTTGATTTGTCCTGCCACTGCAAGGTTTGAAGTGATTCCACGTGCGCAAAAGTGTGCGAACGCGGGAGGGACAGTAAAACCTAAGTGTGCAGGTGCGTAAGTGTGCACTGCTTGCGCGCGTGTGTGACGTTGGAGGAGTGATTAAACACGTTGCCAGGCAGACTCGCAGGGACCCAAGGCCAAAGCTAAAAATGAACGCATGGATCCTCTCCAGTCGCACAGCCTCTGCTGAGGGCTGGATTACTGTGCCAGTCTGGGCCTGTCTGTCTGTCTGCCTATCACCCCCGCCCCCCCTTCATGTTTCACCCTCTCCCGTCTCTCTACCTCTCCTTCCTTTCTTACCCTGTGGCACGGCATAGTCTCAAGTTAGAAGCCTCCTTGGTAATCAACGCCGCACATCATAATAAGAAGGTGGCTGTGGGACGTGCTAGCATGCCAGTGCCGGGGTCGTCAGCAGAGCACTTGTGCACGTTGCCGGGGTGCTAAATTTGTGTCCTGCTGCCTGTCGGCTGGTCAGCCAGGCTAACCCCCCTCAGGGCTAATTACTCTGGTGTGGCGGCTAATCCTTTTACCTCGCAGGTCTCCTCTGACCCTTCTCTGAGGCGCTTCTCCGGACGGTCAGCGCAGCCAGGAGTCGGCAAGGAAAGTGTCACGGGGTCAACCCCAGCTGCTGGCAGATGATAAAGAGTGCCCTGACAGGAATGTTTCAACAAGGCCTGCACTAGGAACTGTGGTAATTCAACACAAACTTGCCCACCATTTGTCTGTTTTGTCGATATAATCTCAATCACAACAACCATATCAGACAAGCTAAAGGATTGTAAAAATCCAAGAAAATTGCAAATTTAAATACTCTAAACGGGAGCATGCTAGAGCTACCAAGTACCCTCTGTGTCCCTGGAGGAGCATTACATTTCAATGAAATGAAGTTATTGTCAGACAAACGTGGCTGAGGCGAGATATTCACTGCAACACCTCTAGATACCCAAATAATGCAAAAATTAAGACAGTGGAGTCTAAAAAGTCTTTTTGTTTTGAAGGCAAAACAAGTGGAGAAAATTGGTCAGATGTTTCACTGGAGAAGAATGGAAGCCAAGGGAAGGAAAGGCAGTATCCTAAGTAAGCCAAGTCAGGAGGGATTACACAGCAACAAGAGCAGTCGCACATCACACGTGTTCCACAGCATAAGTGAGTTTAGTACTGTGGTGTGGCATGGCGCTGGGGACGTGGGGAAAGATCAGGAGGAGGGGGGAAGATTCTTGTCAGGTCTGCCGGCGTGGAGAGCACAAATGGGGCATAAATTAAGAGCTGGTCTCTGCCAGCGTCGCTATGGAGGGAATGAGGCCGGGGAGGCCAGGAAGAGAGGCCCGCCTATGAACTGCCCGCACCTCCCTGCAGCCCTTCCAGACTGAACCTGCTCAACCCACACACACACACACACACACACACACGTGCCAGAGAACAACACCTCCCCCAACAACCAACACTAAACGCACGCACCTCCAAACCACTCAATGCCTGAACTAGTCCTCATTTAAGATGTCCCAATTCTTTGTAACAGTGAGCAAAAAAAATACAGGCCTTCATCTAACCTAATGCAGTGTTTCTGCACAAACCAGTACATTCTGAGTACTGATTGATATGACTGGGCATGAATTGAGTAGGAAGTCCCCAATTCTGCAGAATGTTTCACAACAAAACAATGTAAAGTTAGTGAAATGGAATTACTGCAGATGTCATGACTACCAGGACACCATGCAAATATGTGCATTAAACAACACAAGATACATCTACAAGTCAAGACACATTTTAATCTGTTTCCTTGACACACAATCATTTTCAGACAATCTGGCAGCGCTGGAGTGAAGCAAATCCAATAAATGAGGGGATACACCCACAAATTACAAAAACATACTTTACAGTTTAACTTAGGGTCTAGCCTCTCATCTCAGCACACAAGGCCAGAAACAAACCATCAGCCAAGCCCCGCTTTCTTTCCTTTCAAAATATGTCAGACAAAAAATTCAACTTCCTGCTTGGTTACTAGGGATGGGATGGAATGAAATATTAATGCCTTTACCAATTCTGTGTATTGGACAATTTCTTTATTAATAGGGTTCGGGCACACACCTTGCATTCTAAGAATTTTGCCGCCATGTTGGCAGCGCACCGAACGTAATATCCATTCATTCAGATGCAGAAGACAAGAAGCAGAAATATAATATTAGCGATTATTTTCCTCTTGCGATCATGGGTTGCGCTGTTACACACCACTATACAGCAACATACGACCAAGACGGCAAAAACTAAGTAACAACAATACACTAATAGGCGGGAGTAAATCCATAGCAATCCATAGTAAACTAAGGAGTTAGGCTGCCAATATGGCGGTGCCCGCAAAGGTTTTTACGTCATGCTCCCGAGCCCTATTCCTTATTGATAAGTCTACAAATATGCTAGGGTTGACAAGAGGAATTGATAAATGTCAGGGGGATAAATTGATGGTTTTGATTCTCGGCTCTCAATTCCACATTCAAGATTCTGAACCCCTATCCATTAACCAAACCACCACTGCTATTCAATTGATTGCTGATGCTTATGTAGCAACTATGGTTTTGGGAAATTGGCCCTATACTGACATCAATGCTGACCAACTTTCAGAGATTATGTGACAAGTGTAGCTGTCCACAATATCCAACTAAGCCATGAATGCAGGAAAACAAACACTGACCATACAAAACACAAAGCACAATTTGTACTTGGCCATGTAGGTTGCTTAGTAGATTAATGAAATCATGCATTGTAATAGGTGAGACATTGCATATGGTTGACAATGCATTAAGTATTGGGAGGTCAGCTTTTAAGACCCTTAAGAACTTCACTGACATCCTGTTCTAAATCAATGCAGATAATATGGAACTGGTTCCTTCTTTGCCGCCATAGCAGCTAACACCTTTTTGGGAAGGATTTCCACAAGGTTAATTACGTTTATACTTGAATTGTCTCTCCATCTGCAAGACTATCATGACCTAGCATTGTCCCACCAACCTTCTACAACATTCACAGTGCAGAAATCAAGCTCCAAGGCATATTGACGCTGTTTTGGAATGAGTGACCCAGACTGGCTCGCAGAAAACCCATGATACTGCACCTAATGCGGCAATTCTGATTCAGATTTTTTGCAGACATCAACTCCTGGCTTATAAAATGCGTTTCTGGAATGAATGGGCAAAGATTCCCAGGCATGCCCTCAAATCCATTGGAAAGGCTACTCTGAAAGATGTCACTTAAGATTCTGTAGGTTTAGCCTAACAACATGTCCAAAACTATCTGTCTATAATATGTTTAGATTATTCTGTAGAGTGTGTTCATGGAATCAATTCCAAGCTTTTGGTCACTCACTGGTGAGATCTATGAATCCATGTGAACTAATTTGCATACATCTTAATAGTGATTCTACTGATTCATTGCTGGCAATTACAGGCCTTCCACAGATTAAAAAAAGCTTAAGCATTGTGTATGTCAGTAAATTTATCAAACACACACAAACCAAAAAAAAAAAAACTTTCCTCAGACATAATCTTTTTTCCTAGGGAAGACCATAGCCTGAACTCACATTTCACCAAATCAAATCTCTCTCTCTGCATTAAAAATCTCTGCATTAGCTTTTCTCCTGTGGCTGCATTCAAATGCTCCAGGTCTTGTCAGCTGGATGTGGCAGGCTCACCTCCTGGTCAGTGTGCAGCGGGGCTATTCTGGAGAGATACGTGGCTATTCTCTGCCCAGCTTGGGTTACGGCTACTAAGAACACCCAGAAGTTAAGGCCAGAGCTACTGCTTCCTGGTAGAGCTAACTCCACCCCAGGAGCCCACCCCCTGCACCTGATACTGCTGCCAAACTCTCCATACACACACACACGCACGCACATGCATGCACGCACACACACACACCCTTCTGTAGTCCGTGGACGCCTGCGCACACAGGCACACACACACACAAAGACAAGCCAAATTCTACACCACCGACCTCCCTAAGTGAGAAAACGCACACACTTCAGCAGACACTGTAGACAGACATTCACATAAACGCCACACACTCCTCCAGTCTGAACATGACCCTGCACACATACAGACACAAGCCAAATAATACATTACACTCTGTGCGGTAGCCCACCGTCTGAGCATGCACCAGCCTCACTCTACACTATACGTCCTGATGTCTGATACACTGATATGCACAACACAAAATCTCAAACAGACTTGGCCATACACACCCCTGAAATACTACTACACTACTAAGCCATGACACAGGCTAGCTCAGGCATTTAAACAATTATGGCCAAGTCTGCACCTTCTCCTGTGTGTTTGCATGCACAAGAAGTCTCTCACACACAAGCTATGTCAGCCAAATCGCAGCCTGAGATCTATGCCCTAGTTATTAGAAAATGACCACCAACAAAATAAGCCACTGCTCTGCCATACCTTTTTAGCACAGATTTGAGGGATAACACCCTATTACATGCGTGGCTGCAGGATGGGTGGACCTTTTTAAACTGAAGGCTGTATAAATAACCCATGATGGAAAGTTTCAAGGCAGCTAAAGCTGTATCAAAGATCACACACAAAACAAGATATAAATTCACATTGATGGTTTGTGTGAGCACTGATTAAATTCCTGAAGATCTAGTGATGTCTGATAAGCACAGTATGGACAATTGGAGCCTGTTGTTCATGGTGTTTGTGTTTGACTTACTAGGAGTCAAGATCATACTACAACAGATGGAACCTGGAGGCCCCTTTTAGGGTGGGTGAACTATAGCCTATGCATCAGACTAAACAGACAATTACTAGCTGAAGACAACAGTGGGCGTCAGCAGTGAGGGTTTCAGCTGCAGAACATCTCTGCAGAGTTAGATAACAGTATGGGGCAGACAAATACAAAGATAAAACAGCCCGGTCCTTGTTGGCTATGGTATGTCTCATGCGCGCACACACACACGTAGGAACAGTAATCAGGATTTTTATTTCACATTTCTAAAAATGTGCCATATTATCCAATTTTTAAAGCATTTTCCACCATAACGCCATTTTGGAAAAATTATAATATGCGCTTTACACACACAGCCCTTACAAACTTAACAGGGAATAATAATAATAATAATAATAATAATAATAATAATAATAATAACAACAATACTATCTTGCATTCACTATAGAACATTGTAAGCCAAGCATCCTTCTAGCTTAACTGGTGACACTAGTCCTCACACTTTTACTCATCACGCAGCTTGTAGACATCCAACGCAAATTGTTTCACACATCACAGACTGCTCGGCTGCCCTTAGGCTAAGTGATGACAGAGGTGCTGATGAGCTATAGTACTATGAAGCTCCCGAGCCTTTAAATGACAGAATGCCAGTTCACTGCGGAGTGGAGGATAAGATCTGAGTCTCGGATGGCAGACAGACTGGGGAATGTTAGTAGGCAGATAAAAGAGGCCATGGCAGCGATCGCTGGGTCCGCTTACTTCTGCATGACATGAGCAGTGCCTCATCTCAACAGGGCACACGCATAGCCTATTCCTTAGTGATCCAACCTCCCTTGAAATGCAGGTCAAATTTTGACAAATTTCACTCTTAAACTTTAATAACTTTATACCCTTTGGTAACCAGGCCAGTAATTCAAAGCACTTCTAAATAAGCCCTTCAAAATAAGCACAATATTATCTTACCCCTACCTAGTATATAATGATGCACAACAACAGTTATCTGACTTAAAATGGGTCGTTTAGAGAAAAGAAATCCACAATTGTAGGTCTGGAAAAATAAGCCATAATGCCACAGCTGGGGCTACGTGTAACCTCCTTGTCTACATAGCACCTTTAGAATAGATCAAAATCTTTATACACTGAAAAATTGCTGAATCTCTCTCATTGGGAAACACTTAAGGGTACAGACGTCCCTGCAGGGCACAGATCGTTACCATCTCACAAAGGGGGAATGGCTAGATTTCATCCAATGTGAGAGACAATGTCTCATTTACCAATTTAACCCCAATGCCAGTAGACAATTCTAAGTCTGGTTGTACAATATGAAAGGGAATACTAAATACTTGAGGCTATAGACTACAGATCAGATCGGTTACTTGCTGAACACAAAAATCACAGCCTGGATGTCCACACAGGGGCATCAGTAACGAGTAGCCGTGTCTCCTCCAAGTCAGCAACCAGATTATGACTTCACACAAGGAACCTACAAAGACTACAGGCAAGGCAACCACATGCTAATCCTTTCTCAGACCGTCCAACAATCTTGGGGATCATAATTGAAGTGAATACGGCAACACAGCAACAACGTGAGACCTGTAAATCATCAAGTCTTGATCCGATCATGTCCGACTCATGTCTGCTACAGATTTTACCCTTTTATTGACCGTTTTTAAAACACAATAACCATTATTTGGGGAATAATCTCAGTTGTGGCCTTAGAATAACTCCACCTCTGATGTGGAGACTCATAACTAGAGTAAGTTTTTGTTAAAGTTCTGACATTATCATAGTTGGTCTTCTGCATCGATGGTGTGAGTTCAAATTTACAGTGTTAATGTTTCTCTATAACGTTAGGCCTTTTCTCAAGGTCTGGTGCTATAGTCTATGGTCTACTGACAGATAACGTTAGCTAACGTTAACCTGAAAAATAACGCAACATTATAGCCAAGTCCCGTCCACAGTAACATTAAGACATACCATTACGCATTTAAATGAAATAATACAACAAAATTATAGAAGAAATATTTGACTAATACAAATGCCAAACTTATTCGTTTACATTGGATAATATTCAACGACGTGAAGGCTACTCGGGTCCTAGCTAGGTTGGTAACGTTAAGTGGTTGCTGCCAACTAGAGTTAACGTTAGCTTCCTAGCTTGTTATAGCAAAGCTATCTAGCTAGCTAGTTTAGCCGGCTCCCGACGATGACTGACTAAAAACTGTAAAATGCATTTGATTCGACATCAATATTCATCCCAATTTTCAACAGTGCACATGGAAGTTTGGATAGAAATGACTCACCTTCCCTTTTTTCTTTCCTCAGTTATTTTCGGGACAGTTTTCTTTTGTTTGCGAAATATATATATGACAAAAAGTCGAGGGGAAATTCTCCTGATGTAAAGCCCTTGAAATTAAAATACACAAATTCATGTCGGCGGTTATTATTAGAGTAATTTGTCTAGAATCAAGCATCGATTAAAAACTCGACATTTTTTGAATCTTTTCATAATCCAGGCCTGTGAATCCCGTTCTCTCCCTGACGGCCGATATGGTCGACCGTGCAGCAGTGCTGGGAGCAGGAGGAACAGCAGACAGAACTTGACTGACATGAAGGGACTCCAATAGAAGGCCGTGTTCACAACAGTCTTCCGACGGGAGACCCGGATGGGGAAAGACTGGCTGGCAGTGTCATGGCCGGATTACACGCGTCAGATTCTGATCCCCGAGATCCGTCATGATCATGATTCCATTCCTTCAAAGGGCGGCATGATGACCCCCTATCAGTTCGTCAATACATCTGTCCACCCATGCATCTAATTAGCCAGGTCTTTATTCACAGACAGATAGGCTGGCTACAGTAAACCTAAAGCCAGAACTCCACCACCAGGGAACACTATAAGCCTAAATTCCTTGTTGTAGGATAAATAATGACCGGCAGATGTCCCTGGTGGTCTACTTTGGTCTGACTGCAAAAGGATTATGTAGAATTCTCTGGAGAACCTTCAATGTCTCCCAAACTTCGTCTCATAGTCGTTTTGGTTAGATGTATGTCTTGTTCTCACTCCTGATTGAAACATAACACTGCCACTGAGTGAAATTATAGACTAATATATGCCTACATTGCATTGTAAAATTATCTGAATCTTGGAAATCTGGACTTAGCTAGATTTATTCTAGATTTATTAGGCCTACAAAAGACTCATTTTCAAAGATATTTTCTTCTTTTTGTAAGTCCTCTAACTGAATAGATATCATCTGTGAGAGTAATCAAGCCACTCTCATCAGGGTTTCTGATTCCGCTAAATCCTAATTTCCTATCCTAATTCCCCCTTTCTATTTCGGCATTCGTGCTGTTATATGATGTTGCTGGCAAATATGTCAATTTATTGAAACACTTTATTGTCTTTGTTTTAAAAAATATTTCTTGTGATTTCAATTTTATTTTTGGTAATGCTAAATTAAAAGATAGATAGATAGATACTTTATTGATCCCCAAGGGGAAATTCAAGGTTGATTCAAGAATGATTACTTGTTAATATTGAGACTGGTTCGGCATCAGCAGGCTCCACCACCTTCCCAAGTGCGATTCCTACTGTGAAAAGATGGGAATTACACAGCTACATCCTGTCATGGCCGTAGCAGTCAGTGGACAACCATCATGTGAGTCTTCAGTTTCATGCGCCTCCTCTGATACCTGGTCATGTGGTGTAAGTGTATGTTGTGTGACAAAGAGTGATTGTTTCTTATCCCCATGAGCTTAGGCATCAGCCAGACTAGCATTTATTTAGATCTAATCCCTCTGGTCCTTTTTGCATTGCATTTCCATCAGGTCAGAACTAGTTGAGAAAAAAGAGAAAATATCTGAACGCACTTATTGATTTTCTATATGCAGTATTTTGCACTTATTGGTTTTCAATATGTTTTTTTGTTTTTATGTTTTTTTTTATATTCTTGTCAAAGAAAATAGTCTAACATATCCACACATTGGTGAAAGCTAGGTGACAGTTGGCCTAAGAATTCTAGAAAGTTTTACTGCCACCTAGGAGGCATAGTGTAGTACAGCACAGACTTAGATCCTGACTTATTCTGAGGCAGATTTGGTCTAGCAGTACAATTCAAAGGCAAGTTGTACTGCTGTAGAAAGTAATGATAGCATAATTCATATTAGGTTAAAGGAACCAGCCTACTACACTAAAAACAATGCTATCATTAATTTGTCTTGTCTGACAGAAGAGCAAACCCATCACCCAAACTTAAAGTTGTGCCTGATGGTATCAAATGGTAAAATGGATTGCATTTATGTAGCGCTTTTCTACTCCTACGAGCACTCAAAGCTCTTTACCACGTATGCCTCACATTCACCCATTCACACACCAGTGGCAGAGGCTGCCATGCGGAACCGTCCTGCCACTGGGAGCAATTGGGGTTCAGTATCTTGCTCAAGGATACTTCAATGGGGTCAGATGGAGCGAGGCTCGAACCTGCAACCCTTCGGTTGCCGAACGGCACCTCTAGCCTACCACCTGCGCCACCATCGCCCCTGTATCATGATTCATGCTCTCAAAACCGGTTGACCGATGATAGCACATTCTGTTGAACACGCTTCCGTGATCTGTCCATGAAAAATGCACCTGTGCATCTCTTCTCTCCTCCATCCTTGTTCCTCTTCGTATAAATTAAACAAATTAGACATCCTCAATGACATTGAGCTTTTCCAGGGCACAAGGATGGAGAGCAGAGGACCAAGGTTTTAGGAAGCATGTGTCCAAATCAAGTAGCACAAGCCACTAATTTTATGGTAGGTTGCAAGGTTCCTTGATTATTAAGCTAAAATTAATATAAAATTCCATGTCATCCGAAAAATTCATTGTTTCATCCACTTTTGAACTAGAAGTTAAGAGTTCCTTCCTATTGATCTAATCCAGGCTGGATCCACCAACACTTGTGTATTTTCCCAAATTGTGGTATTTAAAACTGAAAAAGGACAAGACAAACAACAGACAACAAAAAAAACTGGACATAAGTAGACTTGTAAAAGAGCTCTGATAAGTATACCGGTGGGGGTAGAGAGATTTTAACCTCAGAAAAAAAAATAATTTCAGTACAGTGTGAAAAATTTCCATCATATTTTGTTGTTCTGCCTGCTTGTGGGAAGATACTCTTTCCCCTTGTAAAAGAGGGCAGTTATGTTGCGGTACCTTCTACTTAATGGCAGTAAGGAGAGGAGTGCATTGTATCTTTCCTTAGTAAAGCTTATACAGTAGCTTTGCACCGACTGTCAGATGTCTGTAGATGTCAGAGAGAGAGAGGCCCCACTGATCTTTCAGCCATCCTCACAGTCCGCTGCAGAGCATGTCATTCTGCAGCAGGGCAGTTACCAAACCACATTGTCTTTGCATTGCTCAGTATACTCTCCTTATGTTAAAGATTGTCAGGACGGCCAGGAGATTGTGTGATTTATGTGGTGTTCTGAGGCCACGTTAAGTTGTCAGTAATGCGAACACCCAGAAACTTTGTGTTCTGAACAGTCTCAACTGAGGTTGTTAATAGACAATGGAGGGTTGCAATGGGGAGTGCTTTCCTGATTTTTGTCGGTAATCATTAATTAGTATTTTTTGTCGACATTTAGACACCGGCTGTGTCGCCTTCTCTTTGCACTGTGCTTCATTGTCTCTGCTTATCAAAGCCACCACATTTGATGTGGATTTGTGGTTTGAGCTATGTGTAGATGCATGATCATGGTTTGAAGTGTGAATATCATGGGTCTGAGCAGGGGCACATGTGTTCAGCATTGTGGTCTTGTTTCTTACCCTGACTGCCTGTGGGGGGATCTACCTGCAGTGATCTACTTAATTGATTCTTTACCAGCTGTTAAAGAAAGATGGTGCAGAGGAATGATGGAATGCTAAGCTGAAATCGATGAACAGCATTCTGACATAAGTTTTCTTTGTATCCAGCAGTGTGAGAGCCAGGTGAATGGCAGTGGTGAGGGCTTCAACCATGGAGTGTTTGATATGAAAACTGCATTGGGTCCAGTGTGACAGGTAACTGGAACTTGATGTGTTTCATGACTAGCTATTAAGCAGTATCCTCCTGATCCGAGTCTGTCTTCACACCTGACAAGCAACCAGACTTGCATAGCTAATATGATTTTAATAAGATTTTAGTGTAAAAACAGACACAGTCTTTTCTGTCTACCTTTGCTCCAGTCTCCATGCTTAGATTCATGGGGCTTTCGTTCTGCTGGTCACACGGCTCACATACGGTCCCGTGCAGCCAGAACATTCTTTACTCCAATTTGATATGTCCTTTGCAGACCCCTGTTGGGTAGAACAGAAGGCTTCTTGTACATTTTCTCAGAACAATATGATAGGATGAACCTATGGATGAAACTACATGGAAATATGTTGTTTGTGAAGCCCTAAATTCCTTTTTTTGAAGCCTTTTGTTACTTTTCATTGATCTGTTATTGACATGTCCTGTGTTCAGCAACATTCTTAACTGTATTATAATAAGAAGCTTGTTCTATAAATAACCTGTGTCCAGGTCTTTGTTGTGTGTGAAGTTAAGTGATGGTCTGTGCAGTAGGGCACCAAGATGCCAGGCACAGCAGGAAGTGATGCAAGCAGGCAGGCAAAGGCCAGAGCGTGCTGCTTGTGCCTAGGTCTCCTGCCTCACACTGCTGCAGCTATGACTCATGCCAGCAGCACAGCACCAAAACCAGAGCTGTGAGCCTCTGGCCAGCTAGGAAGAACAAAATAAACACTTGCTCTCTTTCTCTCATACACACACACACACACACACACACACACACACACACACACACACTGGTGTACACACAGACACACTCCTCAAACAGCACCAATTGACAGAGGTTAAGCAGCCAAATAGAGCTGTCCCTCGGGGGAGTGTGCTGGATGCCCATCTCCATGGTAACATAGATGATCTGATTGGCTCTTTTGTGATTCACATTGAGCATGCTGAGCGGTATACCGAGCCTCACCATCCTGAAATGACGTACGTAATACGTAATTTCCATAACAGCCTCACAGATCAGTGCTGATATAGGGCCACAGAGCCACCAGCTACGTACACATCCACTCAGCTACATGAAAATCTCACGTGCACATCCCAATCCATACAGCCCTAATTTTGTCTAGTTTCTTTTTCGACTTTTTTTTAGTTTGGGGTTGCATGAGGTTGAATAAATACCTATCCGTCTCTTTTGAACTGGAGCAGAATTAACAGGTAAGTCTTTTCCATGGGGACCACATAGGCCTTTCTTTGTGCCGAGAGCCCAAGGGTTACCCAGAATTTAGTGCAGCACAATGAATGGTGCAATGCCCTGATGCAATAGTCTTAAACCACATCACTCTTTGTTACATAAGGGGAAACACAGGGTGGAAGGGATTAAAAAACTTTATGAAGTCACGGCTTCATTGTCAAACCAGGCTGGATGTTACTTTCTGTAATATGCACACTTCAATGCAAGATAAATACTGTATATGGGTGACTTGCCTCCACACATCATAATGGTTTGACTGTCAATCTTGACAATGTAAGAATGCAAAAAAAAAAAAAAAGTCCACATACCACTAAATATGTCAGCTTGCATTAGTGTAATTAGTATTCCAGTCATACAGAACTTTTTGAATCATTTGATATTAAGCAATGAAAGTTGCTGCTGTATGTAATCTGAATACTATTACATTTCCGTAAAATATCTCAATTGATTTTGATACAATATTGTTTCTGACATTAGTTGCAGTTGGCTAAACAAAAATGTATCTACCTGTCAAGCATACACTCATGTGCAAGGAGCATATTGTGGTGGACTTTGGGCCATTTAAAGTAGGCTATGTAAACTCCTATTTGGCTTCAATGGCAGCTAGTCAAAATAGTCAAGGCACTGACCTACAGAACCTGTAGAAGCATAGCAAGGCCATTGAATACACTGGGTTAGACTTTGGGCTACTAAAAGTAGGCCATGTAAACTCTCCATGGGCTCAGTGGGGACCAGTAAATGTGCAACCAAAACAATTACGACACCTGTGAACCTGTGGAGTTAATGAAACCGACAGAAATCTAAGGTTGATGTGAAAGTGATTATCTTCATCTCTTGCTGGTGAGGTTATTACAGACCCTGTAGTTATGTCTGAAGTCGCTTTAGATAAATGTGTACACGAAAGGCCTAAATAAGCCTTTCAGTTTACTTGCCTATTTGTTTCTTAAGTAGGACTTGAATCACTAAGAGGGTACAAAAAGATTTGGATCACCAGTCTGTGATGTTCTATCCACAGAACATGGTGAAAGAACTCGAACAAGGTTAACGGAGTCCAACATTTGTTAAGAATAAGAAATACCCATTGTTAAGGAAAATTACATAGAACTTGATTACTTACTTACCCCTTGACCTTCACATTGTACTTGTTTATGGTAATGTCAGAACTGGACCCCCTATGATTGATCTCTATGTCCTATGTCTGGCTACTGTCTAGCCTGAACATCTGACAACTACTGTAGCTATAGCTTGACCACATAATGTTGTGGGAGAGTACTTTGGAATTATTATGCTGAATACACAATATTTTGGAATTATTATGCTAATCTAACATGATATCTACTATGTACTTACTGTACTTTTCCTGCATGAGCCCTAGCAGTTGGGTTTGCCCCTTGAGCCGTGGATCTGCCCAAGGTTCCTAGATTACACAAAGGAATTTATCCTTGTTTCTGTTGCTCTTGGATCCTCCTATGCTGTAAAGCGTCATGAGACTCTGATAAAAGGTACTGTAGTTGAAATGAATTAAATTTAAGCAATCAAACAAAAAAAACTTGAGCATACAAAGGGTTAACAGACTCAGGACAATATTTCAAAATACTGTATACATAACAATGTTCTTGCACATGCTCATACACTGGCCTCGGTAACTGTATGGCAAATGTGTGAATTCCCTTATCAGAATATACTCTATTGTGTGTGTGTGTGTTTGTTTGTGTGTCACAAACATACCTGTCCCAATCCAGATGGATAGGGAATGGCTCCAGCCAGAGCACACTGCACCCTGCAGTAATCTAGAAATGTGCCACACACACACACACACACACACACACACAGAGACCCGCTTGGCATCAGTAAATTAAGATTGCAGCTTACTTGGCTTCTTTTTATTTAAGGACTTGAATCATTAAGAGGATCACTAGTCCATGATGTTCTATCCACAGAACATGGTGAAATGGAGTTTTAACGGATAAGCGATGTGAAGGAAATTACCACTGCTGTAAAGTATTCAAAAAAGTTCCACATGAGTAAAAGGGCAAATACTCAAAAAAATATTAAATTACCTGCTAGCAAATTACAGAAAACGGCTAGAAGTTCGCAATATTTTTGCTCTTAAATAGTAGTAGTAGAAGTAATCTGCTATAAGGCAACATTGAAAAACATCTTATAACAAACTTTAGAAAATGTGAAAAAAAGACATGCACGTATACAATCTGTTCAATCTGATTCTATGCAACTAGTTTATGTCGTAAGGTAAAGTTGAAAGATTTAGAATTAGATACTCCTCACTTAAAATCTCTGAAAATTTCATACACGTAGGCCAACGTTAGCACCTTGACCTTCACATTGTGCTTCTCAGAACGATACAATCACCACTTAAGTATTATTTGGACGTTTTTAACTGTGGTTTATTTATGTATGATTTTGATACAATCAATAGGCCTATAACTAATATGGATATTCTTTTCGTTGCCGAGGATGATTTTGGGCCTGCTATGACCATTTTGAATTCATCTGTCCCCAGAATTCAGTCTCATTCGTTCTGAGTACTACTTTGAAAAGACCTGTGTGGAATCTGTTTAACACCTGAATTATCATCGCATTCTCAAGCGCACTATGTCCCATGTGATAGGACGTTTATCTGATTGCGTATACCACCCGCGTGGATTTGACGTTGGTACTGTGACTGGTTTTGCTACAGTATGCAAATCAATCCCCATAAATACAGGTCCCTAGAGGACCACTGAGGCAAATCTGTAGCTAGCAGTAGGTGGGAACAAATAGCTTGCAGAGCAGCTCCGGCGTTTAAGGCTCTTTAACTGGGAAAATTAGCCTACATCGTTAAACTCTTTGTAAAATAACGGTCGTTACATAAATTAGAAATGGACTACCAGAAAGTTACAGACGCGAGCGCCATGTGTAACGGCAAGATTGTGTCCGAGTTAAACTGCAGGAACGGTTTTGCAGAGTTGTCAATTGAAGGCAAGAAAACTAGTGTCCAGCGTATGAACGAGACCTCTCGAAAAGAGGTCGAAGATGAGTCTCGATTGCCCATTCTAGAGGCAGCTTACACCACGATTCTCCAAGGACTGGGGGAAAACACCGACCGGCAGGGTCTTTTACGCACTCCACTGCGCGCAGCAAAAGCGATGCAGTTCTTGACCAAGGGATACCACGAAACTATATATGGTGAGATAAATAACAAACTGGATGAAATGAAATGTTTTTTTATTTTATTTTCAGCAGTCTATGGTAGTAATGTCAAAGATGTGACAGCTATTGTTTTGTTCACTAGCTATGATATGGCCATAGCACATTATTTTATTGTTTTGGTGCTTTGTTTATTCACACTTTACATTATGTCCAAATTAGATTTTTTCATTTCATAGATAAAAAGGACTGAAATGGTAAACCATCAACATTAAAACAAGATTCTACAATTACAGTTGTACAGTTTTTATAAAAATCTTTGTAGAACAGAACAGTATGAAGAACTTATTATAATTATTTGTGCATTTTAATCTCCCTTCTCTTTTTCACAGACGTTCTAAATGATGCCATCTTTGATGAGGACCATGAAGAGCTGGTGATTGTAAAAGACATTGACATGTTTTCTCTATGTGAACATCACTTGGTGCCCTTCTTTGGAAAGGTGAGAAGAGAAAGATTCCTGGCATTCCAAAAACACAAGTTAATTTGAATTTCCCATAATTTATGAATAATGCATTTTAAAGCATCACATATTTGTAATACTCCTGATGTATTTCATGAGCTGTAAAATCCTTGAAAGTCAGTTGGATAGATAGATACATAGATAGAAAGCTGAGCTATATTACTATTATCTTTCCAGCAGAAAATTCAACTATTCAGTTGCCTCCATGTTGAGACACTAGCACAGACAAGACTTCAATGTGAATTTGAGAAAGCAATGGACTATAGGATAGACAGGGTGAATGGGTTCACTCTGTAGGTTAAAGTGGCAGATCAAAGTTGCAATCTCTGATTCCCCTTTAAACCTCCAGGTACACATTGGATATCTGCCAAACAAGAAGGTGGTTGGCCTGAGCAAACTTGCAAGGTAATTGGCAGCTCCCCCCCCCCCCCCCCCCCCCCTCTCTCTCTCTCACACACACACACACACACACACACACACACATGTTGAGTTATTGTGTGTCTGTGGTGTGGTGTGGTATGCATGTCTGTGTTTACACTCTGTCATTTCCTTTTTGCCACTGTCATATCACTGGTCTCACGTGAGAGGGGGCAGAGGACGAGACAGCGCATTAGTTTCAAACCGCTGCGTTCTTCTGTTGTCACAGTCCTTTGACTTGAGGCTTAGGGCCCAAAGCCTGGCCCAGTGTCCTGTCCCCTGTGCCCAGCTCCAGAATAGGCAACTGTGCTGACAGAGCCATGTATGCTGGCTGGGAGAACCATTGAGTGAAGATGCTCTCTGTTGCTGACTTAGTAGTGACCCATACTAGAGGCTTACAGTTCAGAGACCTCAGCCCACCTCTCCTGTTCAGCAAGCAGCTACCCCTATTCAGTAGTATTGTACATAACAATGATTAGTATGGATGTATACATCCCTGAGATATGCATTTTCTCTAACTTGTGTAATGGTATGCTGCCTTTTTACCTTTAGGATTATACATCTTATTTGATATGTGCAGTATTATGACTTACTAGGGAAGTAACCACCATTCCATCACTCTACTCGTTCTGAATGCATTGTAGAATCCCTGGCCTTTTAAGAGCTGGGTCGTTGTTTCTATAGTATATTACCAACTTTTCCCTTGATTGCTCTCTGCCTCTAACATATTCTGATGAAAATTGCGACCTTTGACCCAACTACACAGATCAGAGGTCAAGTAACTGTGCTTCTGCCCTAGCATTAGCAGCTTATTGACTACAAAATTTCTGTTTTACTGTGGTGACTGCTTTAAAAATAATTGCCCTTAAACAATTACCACACCACACCTCACTTGTTTAACTCAGATTTACATACAGCAAATTACATACAATACAAGTATAGCCTTGCTGTTGCTCAGTCACAGACAGTAGGCAGACCCAGGTGCAAATATATATTAACAAATGCATTTTTATATTGATTTAATATGATAATGAAATAACACAAACTATTCATCTGTCACCAGTTAGTTATGAAGAGAGAGTCAATATGCATGGACTGAGGTGAACTTTTGGGGTGTACAGTGGGATGGCCATAGACTTTGAGCAAAGGGCGGGATTCTTGACCAACATGCTGGTAAAAGTAGTTTTGTGAATCATTAATCGATTAGATCTGCATTAGAGGGACTGCAGGAAGAATCTGGCATAGAGGGTAATGCCTCCAAATCCAGACGCAACCTGTTGAGAGATTGATTCTTTTTGTTGAAAGCTAAAGTGGAGGTATGTAATTCCTTTATGTAATGCTGTGGCTCTTTCTGTCAACAGGATTGTTGAGATCTATAGCCGAAGACTTCAAGGTAAGTTTAGAACTACAGTAACATTACTTACTAAATGTTCTTCTTGAGTCTCTAAATGGTTTCTCAGGGCTCGTTTACAGCAACATGCACTTTTTCCCCACAGTTCAGGAGCGTCTAACCAAGCAAATTGCTACGGCAATCTCCGAGGCTCTGCAGCCAGCCGGTGTGGCAGTGGTGATTGAGGCAGCGTGAGTGTTGGCTTTTTGCACTTGATTCTTGTCACAAGTCAACCGATTTCACCCGATAATCTGCATCTACACTGTGTCCACCTTCTCTAAGTGAATGTTTGGTGTTGCTTCATTATATGGGCCTGAGGTTTAATGAAGTGTGTTTCCTTGTGTTTCAGGCACATGTGTATGGTGATGAGGGGCGTGCAGAAGATGAATAGCCGCACTGTCACCAGTGCCATGCTGGGCTCGTTCCGAGAAGACCCCAAAACACGTGAGGAGTTCTTGTCCTTGACAAAGAGTGCCTAAAACCTATATCATCTCACACACAGACACACACACACAAAGAACAAACGAATGGTATGCCGGGGGTTTCTTATTTTAAAAATATCAAAATTTTAAAGGTACAATTTAAGTTAATAAAATAAAAAAACAGATAGACTATAGTGTTCCAGTTTTTCAGGCTTGCCTTCTAATGATAAAGCATTTACTACGAGAAGACATTTCACTATAATGTATGGGCAATGTCATGAAAAAAAAACGTTCTCATCCAAAAGTCTCATCCATGGTGCCAAGAGTCTTCCTGAAAACTCAGGGTTACTCAGTAAGGTTAACAATGCACATATTTTAAATCTCTAGTTTTTGTAAGTGGAAGTAAGATCAAGCCAAACTTGTACATACCAGTGGGATTTCACTCACTCAAAGCCTAAAAGCCTCTTCAGCCTAGCCCTCTGCAAAATTGCTATTTTTTTCAATTCATTTTGGTTGCATAATTTCTTTGTCAATGGAGTTCATTTCATGTATGAAGACATATGACATTTGGTTAATGTTACAAAACTTGTTAGTGGTAGTGTGCATACCTACAGGAAATATTTATTCATTATTACTCCATCGGTTCACATGGGCTTAATCCACACAAATAGTGCCTTGTCATTAATTGCACATATGAATAATCTTCCTACAGTTTACAATGTACAATTTGTATGTGTACATTTGTATGACAAACTTCATTTTGTAGCAAAATTCTTAACTGTGTGACTGTGCTGGACTATGGAGGTTAGTGTTGTGACTCCAGTGTATTTTGTACCTTTCTTAATGTTCCTGTATGGATGGTTAATTTCCTACTTCTTCAAATAGTTATAACACTGTGAATCAGCTGACTCCAACCATATTTCAGCAAAAACTAACATTCATAACTTACACATTTGTCATGTTCCTCTGATGTAAGGATATGTATTCCCTGCCTTAAAGTTAGATCTGTTATGTTATATATGCTTATTAAGCCATACAGTACATGTTTTCTGACTGTAGTCATCTGGATGTTTGTGTCCAACTGGATGATTGTGTCCAATACTATATGATATTGTCTAGTACTGTATGATAAAAAAGATAAGTTTATCTGAAACTTTTTTTCCATTACACCACTGCAAAGTAAAAATTACAACAAATTTATACCAAAACAAAAAAGCTTTTACTCTGTAAGGAAGGTATTAAAATAAATATCAGAAGACAGAACAGACATTGGTTGACACCACAAGAGTTCATGCTATGAGACCTAATAATGTAATATTCAGCACATCACAGTAGGTTGGTATTACTACAGGGAACACAATTCTGCCTTAGGCTATGGCCGATATTTAAATGTCAACACCCGGACCTTTGCTTGGAATGAGCACCAACCCCCTGTAGTGGTCTAAGATACAGTGATTCTATGAGATGGGCAAGTCAAGGGGGAATGCTACCGAGACCTATTTCTGTGCTAGTGAGACATCTATTGAGTGTGCACCACAACTGAAGAATAAACTGTGCTTGCTTAGAATATATAGTTGAAATGAAACCAAAATATAACAACAAAATTATAGTCTACAGGCAAATAAGTGATCTGGTTACATTTACAGAGCACTTCTAAAAGGTAATTACAGGACACATTGGTGCTTGCCAAAACAGTTTAAGCCTAAGTATTGCTTCATCTAGTGAGGAAACATCATTAAAATATTCGGATAGTGATATTTGTGTGGCCACTAAAAGTCCAAGGAGTAACGCAGAGGGGCATACACACAGGTGAAATCAAGAGCCCTTAGCTCAAAGTGTGTGCCTAGGGAATTTTCTTCCCTCCCAAGAGATCCTCCATCCAGGCAGGTCTGATCACACAGAGGTCTGTTTGTAGTTTTTGGTGTCCAGCACCTTCTTCCCGCACATAGCACATATTCCTGTTCCAACAAAATCACAAAGAAAAATTCAGCCTCCACAGGTAGTCTCGCAAATGCACCCGAACAGATTAGACAGTGGTAAATTATACAAACATTGACAGCATGAACCTCTGACCTTTCTTGTAGGCACAGCCCTGGCAATAGTGAGATCCTGACTGGTGCACAGAACTCTTGCATATTCTACAGGTCGCAAATCCTGTCTTTCCATAAGGATCAAACCTATCAAAACAAAAGGGCAAGGTTTGTACATTTGCAAAATTCTATGGAAACAAGAATGGCAACTACAGTAGCTGGATGTTGGGCCCATCATACCTGGCCTTTTTGGAAGTCAGTGCTTTGTTTTCATTTAGTTTTCTTCCACCACTCTCTGCAAAATGAAAAGTACATGTGATTTTGGTATGAGCGTATTATGCCTAGATTCTCAAGCATCATCAAACATCGTTGAACAACACCATCATCTGTGTTTTGAGCTTAGGGTAGTGTAAGTGTGTTGTGTATGCCTGATGCGTGTTTTTGGTTGCGAGTGTAAACACAACAAAGTGGTTTAGACACAGTGCTTCCATTTTCACAACCTATCCATTAGAGGTGGGCCTTGGCTTCCCTGTGTGCCATACAATGAGCATCAGGCCGCAGAAAAGAACACTGGTATGGAGTTCATTGTCTAAGTTCATCGTCACAGAACTGAGAGCGTTCTGCTTTCTGGATGCAATGCGAATAGTGATTCTTTAATTTTTTTTTTATTATTCTTTGCCTACGATCACTTTCAAGAAGGAGGGTGTGGTCATCTGCTACCCTGACTATAGAACTTCCAAAATGTCATTGTATGACTAGTCAGCGGCCTGTTTCAGGCCTTGTTCCAGAGAAGCTAGTGTTCCCTTTGGTTCACAGACTCTGACTACCACAGCAAGCTACGCATATGTCAGAGATGCAGGTAAACAACCTATTGTCTACCCCTGTTGCCTTGCTCTGCCAAGCATCATCATGATCTGTATGATTTAAGTGATACTCAAGTTTTTGGCTCTTGGTGATTGGTAGATGTAGTGTACTGTGTGTGTTTGCTGCTGCATCAGGCTTTCTGATGTGTTTTTCCTTCCTTTCAATAATGTTATCCAGTCTGCCACAAGAGGCCGTGTGTTAATGACTATACCTAAAAATATAATAACACTTATTGGGACAGGAAACAATAAAGCTATAAACATTCAGAATTTGTAAACAGAATTGTAAATAGTGCATAACTGAATAAGCTCATAGCTCTCTGTGAATGTTGTGGGACTTAAATAGATTGATGTTGCACAATTGCTTGAAATTCCTGCATTACTTTCTACAAAGGCATATTAATATCAAAGAGATACAAAAGAGCGAGACAAAAGTATGCTCTGAAGTTTTATTAAAAAGAGCACTGAAGCCATCTCTCTAGCTCAGCATACCACTGTTAAGTATTAAGCTGCTATTCACCAGAATGCAGGAGAGGACATCTAACGTTACCTTCTTCAAAACCTTCTGTGGGAGGGCAAGACACCGCCCCAGTAATAGGACAACAAAATTAAGCCAGCACAAGGGGTCAGGGAAGACAGAACACGCGTACCCCACCTCCAAATAAATAAACATAAAACAAAAAAGGAAGGAAATGAGATATTCACCTGTTGTGTTTCTAGCACCATCCTTCCACGTATCTGGTGTGATGACCCGCCCAAGTTTCTTTTCACCTTGGAAATGATAACAATGGCAACATATCAGCGTCAAAATCACTCTTGCTACCATTGGCGTTACTGTGATTGATTTCACCACAACACAGCCTGTTAAACAAACTAAACGCATAAATAGCAAACAAAGGTGCAATTACGCTAACTTTAGTTCGCGTGGTTAAAGGAGAAGCAAGAATCGACTGACACGTTTGACGGTCGACAAGCAGACAACTTTAACGTCTGTGAGTAAAAACAAAGCTTTACTTTTTACGTTTTAGACTTTGGTAAACGTTAGTTGCTAGTCAAGTGATAAACATAACAATTAGCTTGCATGCTAGGTTCGTTCGTAATATATTTCCAAACAGCTATCTACAACAAATAGAAAGCCGATTCTCGTTTTACAACAAATCATTATGTTTATACATAGAAACAGGTTATTACTTACACTTTTCGCAAACCATAACGTTAATTTACTCTTATCTGAGACCAAACAGAGAGAAACGCAATAATAGGAATTTTACTTCAGACAGAACAAATCGATCGACACTCACTTCCTAGTTTACACGCCGGATGTTTATAATGTTATTTCTTACTTTTATGTGATTGGTTTGTCTTTAAGGATAAAGCGTCTTGTTGGCTCATGCGTCTATCGACCCACCCACACCGGTTTCTGACCAAACTGACCTTGCGTCAAACATCTCCTCACTCACTGGCTTGGGGCTTTTACGTTGGACATTGTAGTGTTTTGAAATGTATACCTGTACATTTGGTTATTTATGTCTAATAATGAATGAATTTGGTTAAGGGACATATTTATCTTTCCAAAATCAGAAACATCATCCATTATTTGGGGTCGTGCGCTCTAACATTTAGATCTAAAGTGAACTTTGAGGGATTAGGTTAGCTTGCTAGGCTAAGTGGCTAGGAAATCTATATTCGACCGATAAGTGGTAAGTGTAAAGTTGACTGCTTTGTCTGATGCATATAAGGTTATTGTATAATATTTTGGGTCGCGGGAGGGTGTAAGGTTAATGTTACCACCGTTTTGGGTGTTCAGACAATGCCAATGCTAGCCCAGTTAAATTCGCAAACAGTGCAAGCTCTGGTGGACCGTTAACGTTACCCTAGTAGATGCATGCTATTATCACGTTGGATAACGGTGGTTTAAAAGTGAAAAGACTCTCGATATACATTTACAACTTGTACATGCTGTTAAGTTACTGTTTTTATGTTTCAGCTTATAGGGTCTGCCGTCAGCCTCAGCATGTGGGACACAGAGATTCGGGGCATGGCATCCGCTCATGCCATCATTGCCTCCTCTATCTTTATGGCCACTATCATGCCAGTTATGCTGTTGGAGAAGTTCTCAGTATACGGAATGCATTTGGTTTGGCTCTACTCTGTTGCTGCATCTGTTGCTGTTGTCAACATCGCCGTCTTCTGGCTCCTCGGCATTTGTCCACCAACAAAAAGACACACACTCAGTTACAAGGTGAACATGGAGAGCCTGAGAGCAATCCTAGTGTCTTAAGATGTCGTACTGTGTTCTGTACGGGGTGTTCTCTTGGATTGTTAATGGTGCGCCATACTTGATTGCCAGCGAATTCTACCTGATGTGGCACCTAGACTGACTTTTCCAAGCCAGCTAGCATTTAATTGGAGCCTCCTCAACATCTGTGGGTGCAACAGGCACCATACCCGGGCGTCCTCAAATCCATAGTTAGTTTAAAACTAACATTATCAATTCATCAATTTCTTATGCTATTCTTCTTGTTAAAGAGATGTTTTTACAGTAAAACAAATTGTAGTTTATTTGTTTTAAGTGTGTCTCTATGGTCTGTTCTCTACAGATATCCAGACTTGTGCGCTCTTGCCTTTACTTCTTGCTGTCCTGCTTGTTCTTTCACACTGTGGTTGTCCTCTATGGAGCCCCTCTCTTAGAGTAAGTAGTTTTTGGTGAGGGGGGAATAAAGCTTTTATATTTTTTGAGAATAGTTTTTTTTATTTGTCCTGATATGTGTCTTGTTTTAACAGAAATGCTTTGGAAACATTCTCTCTGGCTGTGTTGCTGTCAACTATGACAACGTTAAGGTGTCTCTGTATGCTGGGGCCCAATGTACAGGCTTGGATCCGCGTATTTAGCAGGGATGGGTGAGTGTCATTTATTTAACAGTGACTATAATGCCTTAAAGGGTGCTCTGAGATGCTGCTGGATTTTAGCACAATTTCATTTTTTTCTCAAATTAACACTCTGGTTTGAGTATCACAGGCCCTGTGTTGTCTTTTGAGACTGGAATTTTTCACAGTGAATTCATAGGGCAGAAAGCTAGCCGATCAAGGGGAGATGCCTACGATTTGAGACAAAAATGAAATCCGGCTAAAATCCTGCTGTGTCTTATACAACAGTGGTTCCCAACCTTTGTGCCTGAGACCCCCACAGAGCTTACTGACGCCTCCTTGTGGGCCCCGACCCCCATATTGGGAACTGCTGTTATAGAGCAATTTTAAACTCCTGTAAATAAACCACATAATCTGTCCACCTGTAGTTTAAAGATTCGTCACTAGAGGGCACAACCGATCCGTATTGTGCAGAGCCATATTGTGCATGTTGGTCCTGAGATTGTTGCAGTTTTTCTAGATTCAGCATACTTTGTGCACTCTCTTGTACTTATGTTAATTTTTATTAATATACAGTGAAATGTATTCAATTTTCCCCATGGCTACTATAGTAGCATCTAGAAATGTGCTCTGTTTTGTCCTACCATGAAGTGGCCATAGTTCTGCCATGACCTTATCCACACTTGGTCCACCCTCAGGCATTGTAGGAGGCACTTCTTCCTTAAAATGACTTCTAGATTTGGAGCTGTGTGTGCATGTGTGTCTGATTCAGGGCCATGTCGGTGTGGGACACGTCTCTGCAGATCACCACAGGGTGCAGTGTGCTTGGAGCATGGCTCGGGGCATTCCCTATCCCTCTCGATTGGGATCGACCATGGCAGGTTAGTGGTTGTTTATCTCTCTCTCTCTCTTAAATGTGTGTGCGCACACACACAGATATATAATAAGGGGAATTCACCCATTTGCAATACAGTTATAGCAGTTATTGAGGGCAGTGCAAAAGCATAAAGCAAGAACATTGTTGTGTATATTCTGAAATCTTGTCTGTTAATCTTTTGAATGCAGTGCCTTTACTGAGAGGTCTAATTCACATATTTTATTTTCTGTTTAATTACTCATACAGTTCGACACTCAAACATTCGTTTATCTGTTTTAGTTGCATCAAAATGAATAATAATATTGCCCAGTGTCAATCTTGCACTCATTCTTCTTGGTGTACATGTCTTATTATATATTATGAAATCCTCCTGATTCCTGCGGTGTATAGCATGACCGTGTTGTTGAGTAATTTTTGCATGGTCTCAAACCCCTTCTCAGTCCTCCCACACTCCAAAATAAACCCTTTGGCTGCCAAAACACAAGTTGTTGCTGTGGTTGTGCCCTGGTTCTGTCCCACTGTTTCTGTGTAGGCTACTGCATCAGACAGCTGAAGAGAACACTGCACTGTCTATTTCTGATGAATTCTTCTCTGTGCAGTAGAAATGTAGAACATGAAATAGAACACAAATATTTGTGTCCATGCAAATATTTTAGCATATATTACAGTACGTCATATATCCAATGATTATTGTGTGTCCGGTTTCAAGACAATCCACCCTACCCAAAATATTTAAATATATATTGGGTGGCATGCTTGCAGTGTGACCTGCAAAGAAATGGGGGGAAAAAAAAGGCTCAAAATACTTTTCTTTGACATTAATGCGGATGCAAGCTCTAACACAATAGACAATACTAGAAACGGGTATCCTTGCCTGTTCTGAAACAAGTATGATACATGTCTAGTAGACGTAAATAATTTCAAAGATATTGGCTTAAAGACATAGGTAGTGAAATTGCCCTCAAAGCCAAGGGTCCAAAGTGTTGAAACTCTCCCTTCTAATACACCAAAAGTGATTGTACAACTGAGATGTAAGGTGATGAAACTGAAAACTGTTGTGTAACTGAATAAACAAAAAAAAAGTAAAACACAGCTTGTCTAAAAATGACACACTAACACTGATGAAACACTGATATCCAGCCTGTTGGAGAGATTGTGGTGAGAGTTTACTGTCTTGCCAATAGCCAGAATCATTACTTTATCTCGGATTAGCTTAGCGTTTCCCCCCTCATAGACTGCTCACTTGATTTTGTTTTTGCACTTTACCCAAAATTTGATCTTCCCAGCAAAACCCTCATAACAGGGACAGTACGACCCAATTCTGAGCTCTGTAATCGTAATCCCTCTAAAGACACTGCCACAGTAATCTAGCACGGCTGGCGACCAGACTTGTCTGACCTGATGATTACATACTCTTAACCAAGCTTCAGGGACCACTGAATTAGTCAAACACAGCCGTCCTATTCAGTATCTAAATCTGATGGATCACTCAGCACGCGACCTCCCCATCAGTTTGAAGTAACAGGCCGGTGACATTTTGGCAGCATTATGTCATTTGGGAGAGAAGACGTGGGCTCTTTCCGTGGGGATAATTGAGCACACCCAGAGAGCAGAGGAAAAGAGGCTTGGTGGGTATAATGGTTTGATAGGGAGGCTCTACTGTCCTGCGCAATCAGAATGGGAAGCCGTCGTTGCCCTGGTAACACTATTGCCATGACAGCTACGGAGATGAAGGAATCAATCTCTGTGACATTTTTAATTTGGAAGGATGTGGCAAAATCTGCATTAGCCAGAGAACAGAAACTGCTGGCCTGGCCTTTTATCTTAGCTGACTGCAGAGCAGTGAGAAAATCAAAACTCATCTAAGACATGTAGCGCAGATATGTGGCCTATGCGACATGCCCACTGCGCATGATATTCTGATGTCAAACTGTTGTTGTCATAGCAACTAGATGCACATACAAACTGTGCAGCATAACAGTGTGCAGCCAAACTCTAAAGGTATTGCATGTCTCTGTTGGGGAGTCAAACACCAGCACAGCAGACAGGCTTTATGAAATCTCACTGTTTAATGCAGCAAACACAATGTCTTTCCATGTCTCATTATGCTATAAAGCAAGGCTTCTTGTTTCTCCCTTTGTGTTTTGCCTTTTATTCCAGCCTTCAAACATTGGACCACTAAAAAAAAGTTAATCTTTCTTCAAACTTGCTTAAATCATATACAGCAACGATAGGATTTTAGACAAACTGAATTGCTGCCATTAAAACTGTGCTGCAATGCTAACCTTTAGCCACACCACACATTTGCATGGACTGTGCAACAAGCAGTGGAAGCAGGAAGTCAGTCTGAAGCTTCCTGCTCAGTTTGTATGTTACATGACAATGACCCTGGCAGCCTGAGCCATGCTGAGTATCAAAACTGGACAAAATAATAATGAAAATATATCACACACACAGAGCAATAGCAAGGCAGCCAAAATGACATGGAAAAATTTGTCTTGTGAAAACACATGGTTGGTTTGTTGGTTGTTTTAGAAAAGACTGGTAGGACACTGTGATTTTTGTGTGTGTGTGTGTGTGTGTGTATTTTTGTCGGTTTGAACCAATGGCATGGGAGGGAGGAATAGTGCTGAGTACTTGTGTGTGTGTGTGTGCTTCTGTAGGTGTGGCCCATTTCCTGCACACTGGGCACCACGGTGGGCTTCCTCACGGGCCTGCTGCTCGCCCCCGTCTGGATCCACTGGCACCGCAAGCAGCTCATCTACAAGAGCAAGTAACGACCGGATGCACGGCGAGACGCACGCACGGACACGTGCTCACACAGACTGAGGGAGGAGGGAGGGGGGAGGCCGACTGGAGCAAAGACGGAAGCCTCACAAATAAAGATGTGTCAGTCAGGACCATGGGACGTGATAAAAAAACACCCCGCTTGTCCACACATCCTCCAGCATTCCCTTTTAATGCTCAATTATGTCATACACACATCCTCCGGCATTCCCCTTCAATGTTCACTGAAGTCATACACATAGAATATAAAAAAGGTCTTGTCTTAAAAACACCTTTGTTCTTTTTTTTCTTACTTTTTTCTTGTCATTTGGTGGCAGTATGTATTCTTTTCTTTGTATGTCTCATTTGTCCCTTGTAAGTTATTTGGTATGGAGTTATACAGACGAGAGAGAGAGAGAGATAAAACATAAGAGAAAGAGTAAGATTGAAAGATAGCAAAAGAATCTGGCAATCCGTTGAACAGATGCACTATTTCCTTTTTTGCAGAAACAAATAAAGAATCACCTCTGTAAATGCCTGGTGTGGGTTTGGTTGTGCTGCTATGGGCTGAGCTTGTTGCATCTCTCTTCAGAGGCCAAGGACAGGGGCATGTTGTGTCGTGGGATCTGCTCTCATTCTCCTGTACCTCCACTCGTGCTGGCCTCTGTCTTTTTTCCTCTCCTCCTCTTAGCATGTGCTTGTACATTTGTCTTTTTGCCATTCTTTTGGCTACCCCCCTTCCCCCTCCCCTGCTCCAGTTAAATGTGTTGTTTATTGTGCCCACACCATCAGATGTTTACCCCATTTACCTGATCTTACAGATATTATCCTCCCCCTTCCCTCAAGTAATCGTCTGTTTACAATAACATGCTGCTGTTCTTTATGACAAAGTCTTTGTTTAGTTTCGGTTTAGCTATTTTAGCACACAGTCACATTGGTCAGTTGGCCAGGCCTGCAGGGCTTTTCAGCCATCTTCGGGGCGACTGGGTGCAGTGCTCATGTTATGAGGCAGCAGTTAATGCAGCGCGGCCCCAGCCGTCTCTTCAGGGTGCCTTTCTTAGGGGCCAGGATGGCAATGATGGCCTCGTCGAACACTGTCTTCAGCCCCTTCTGTGTGAGAGCTGAGCACTCCACGTAACAGCAGGCCCCAATCTGTAGTGGAACACACACACACACAGGAAATGCTGTTTATTTCACCTGGTTTTAAGAGTCTTCCATTATTGGAAAATGGAGCCAGCAGCCAGAATCTCCTATCAGTAGTAATTGGGTACACAACAACGGCAAGTGAAATGATGATAATCTAGCTGGGAGGGTGGGGGGAACATATTTACACCCTGCATACAACAATAGGGGGACCTTGGAAAGAAAAAAATGGTAGTGTTGTGGATGCATATGCTATCTCCCAGAATGGATGTCTCGGGAAGTTTTTAACAGTTCAGCCAGAGTTGTCACCTGCCCGCATGGACCAACATGCTGTCTACTGAATGTGCAGTATCAATTTTTAATTTTTGTACTTAAACTTGCAGTTTGTTTTAGTCATCTATTATTAGTGTTTGAAGGTAACACATTATACTGTAAAAAATAGTGCTTTTAACATTTTCAGAGAATATAGGGTTACAATTTCCAAAGCTTTTGAATATAATACCTGTAATGATTAATAAGTAATATTACCTAAAATGTCCCTTGTGGTCCATTAAGTAACTACTGTATCTATCTCTGTTTTCTGTAATAAACAAAGTATAAGGTGAGTATAATGGTGTACTTTTTTAATGTAAATTTACCATGTCTCAAATTGTGTGAACCTTACGACACTGCTGTTTCAACTCAGCAGGCTTCATCATCCTGAGATGACTATGGATGACTCATCACTGCTGCATACTAGGTAAGGATGTGGAAGTGTTTTGCTCTAATTTTTGCCCCTCGAAATGGCCTCATCCATTCTGAGTCATATCTGTTTGCAGTACCTTTGGGCATTGGCATGGTCTTGTGTTTTGATTGTATTGCACCTCCACTGTGCTCCCTTTCTTACCTCCTTGGCCAGTTTCTGGCCTTGCTCTGTTGGAATGGGCTTCTCCTTCACATCATTCAGCTTGGCAATTGTCTTTGGGTCATCACGCAGGTCAATCTAAGAGGGACAGAACATATCAGCAACACGCCCTTAGAGAATTTATACCCCAAAGCCATAGATATCTAGCCTCCGACAACTTGGCCATAGATATCTAGCCTACTGCAAGTTCTATTTACAGGAAAGACACTTTCCCGATATGTTGTTTTTGGCTCTTGTGGAAAATAGCACTCCTCCGTCACTCCACAAACTGCCTCCCACAGAATATGTGCCTGTTAGTGTGACTTTATTGGGTTATTCCTTCAAAAAAGCATGTTCGCACTTCCCCTATCTTAACACATTAGACAATCTCTGTAAGAAGTTGTTGAAAAGGCCAAGTGGGTTGTCCAGTCTCCCAGGGGCAGTATAAAGCTAGAGCAGCTGTGCGGTAAAGTGAGGGCAGACCATCTGATTACAACTTATGTCACATTCTCGTGTGCTAATGCTAATTAGCATCTAGAGGAGAGGTGCACACGGGTGAAGATTTAGCCTTAAGAGGCTCTTCCATCGATCAGCTATGCATTTGTATTCCAAACACTCTTGGTCGTGATTAGGGCAGCGGCTCAGGGCACAGCAGTAAACATGCCCCGACAGACGTGCAGAGGGATGACAAACGCTCAGGGAGGAGCTGCCAAGGTACAGCTGCACAGGTTATGACAGCACAGCTCTTCAGATAAGGAATTAATCTTGCCCAAAACATAAAGATTTTTGGCCATGGAAACCTTTTCATGGATACACCCAATGGTATATAACTTTGATTTCAAGTGTCTATTGTGGTGTCCTTTTATGACTCCCACCACCTAATAATGCTGTGATTGTTGGTACAACTGGGAAGTAAAAATGATTCAGGGCATAATCATTAGAGCAAGTTGTCAAAGCAACATGTAGAAGTGGCTATGTAGAGGTGGCTGAGTAGCAGGTGGGCTTGGACTGAATCAAGGGAGCATTACAAAGGAGAATTCCCTTATGAAACAGACCAGTTGTAAACTATTCCTAATGTGTCCTAATGTTGGGACTACAGATCATTTGTATATCTACATCTACAGATAATTTGTATAATTTTGATATAATGAATAAAATATATTCCCAATGGACTGTGTGTGTGTGGAGGGGGGGTCTGTTTGCAGTGAGATAATGTATAACCCATGGTGACTCTTTCAGGGATGACGGGACAGATGTCTCTTGGATGACCGACGGAAGGCCTGAGGCTCTGGCGATCAGTTATGCTCACCTGAGTCCCAATGAGCAGGTAAGGAACATTCGGGGCGTACTCCTGCAGCTCGGGGACCCACTCCTCCCGCACGTTCTGAAAGCTGGCAGGGTTGACCACAGAAAAGCAGATGAGGAAGACGTCGGTCATTGGGTAGGACAGCGGTCGCAGTCTATCATAGTCCTCCTGTGAGCCAGCAAAGCAGGTAGAGTTGATCAGTACTATACTATAGTACACAGCCAGTAGTGCCATCGTCATAATTTCTATAATCCATGTATAAGCATCAGGTATATAGGGGGGAATACTACACACATATTTGGCATGTTAATGAAATTCAGAAGATATATCTCAGGGGTTTGAAGTGTGTTAGAGTGGCGTTTGTTAGGTGTCCTTGTAAGCAGCTCGATTTTTCTTTGTTTATGCTATTGCTTTTGACAGTCTCCTTAGAGTTGTAAGAGCCTCTGTAACACATATGCCTGGATTTGCACTGGCCATGTGAGTGATATTTCTGGGGCTGTATGTGTGTGTCTGTGTGTGCGGCTGTCCATCTGTCCGTCTGGTAAGGTCACATACCGGCTCTCATTCCTTGTCATGGTATTGCAAATGGTCCAAATTGTCAAACTACTTTGTGTATTACGGTAGTCTGCAATATCAACACAAAGTCTAAACCCCAAACAATATTTTAAGGCCCTATTTAGTGAAATGTGTACAGCCAAATGTGGATAAATAAATAGATAGATAGAATGAACAATCAATATATACCGTAGATAGATAGATAGATAGATAGATAGATTAAAAACTAGAATAAATGTTACATGTATACAATGTTATATACCTATAGGCTATAGGATAATCATTACTAACTATACTTAGAGAAAAAAAAACATGAAGAAAAACGGACTATGAAGGAGATCTGTGCTTTGATTGTATCTCCTTTTTGACCACGTCAGAATGCATTAGTGCATTACACCAAGAGATATTTGCTAAAATACGGCCTGAACCATCTTAGCAAATTGTTTTAAGTGGCTAGTGTTGATGTATCACACACTATATTGTCTACTTGTTCCACAAAATATACATTTCAAAGCCAAGTATTAAAAAGGTCTAAGACCAGGGATACAGGTTCTGTGACATCAGGCCTGGTGAGCAATTTTAGAGATACCTACTTTAATGTTTCTGCTTGAAATGACAAATAATTACATCTGCCACCGTAATTTAAAACGTTAACTAAAACCGCCATGTCCAGCAGCGATCTGAAGCTTCACTGGTCGTAGCAGCTGCCTAATGCTGTAGCTCATCAACAACAGCTGCCAATAAAAATCTCTTTATATTACACTGGCAATCTACTCGGGCTATGACAGACAGACTTTGACACAGTAACTTTCAGAGTAAGGGTAACCCTACACACACTGGTCTGGCAATCAGCTCAGACTACTGTGCTACAGGGTCAATGAGAAGCTGCAAGATACAGCAAAGGTCTAAGCTCTACAAATTAAGTTTTCAACAGGGTGAACACAAACCCTGCAGAACTGCTGCATTGGTGAAAGAAGAATTGCATATGTATTGTGTGTGTGTGTGTGTGTGTGTGTGTGTGTGCGCGCGTGAGCGTGGGTTTGTGTTGGATGTTATAAATATATCCACCTGCCTGTTAAAACATTCTGCCGAGCGGGAGGGATATTATTTACACTCTCTCCCTGCCAAACTGAAATTGGAATAAGGCAACAGATCACCCACCCACATCTCCGGCCATGTCTCCATCTATCTCATGGGCAAACTCGTGATATACAGCTCCTGTGCGTGTTGCTCTACTCCAGACAACAAACAGACGCAGCTTTGTGTGTGTGAGTGTGTGTGTGTGGTATGGGGTTTGGGTGCCTAGTATTAGTTAATTATTAAATTCCACTGAGAACCTTGTATGATGCCTCATATGATACTGACCAAATTTATGTGCACTCACATCTTAAAAAAACAGTTGCTCTAGTACAGGGCTATTCAATTAAAATTTAATTTGGGCCACAATTCAAAACCAAGATCTTAAAGGTACGATAGGACATGTTTTTGACCATCAGAAATGGTTCTTTGAGGCATAATAATAGCGTATACAAATTAGGGCTGAGCGATTTGGCCTAAAATCGAAATCTCGATTAATTTAACATTTTAACTCGATTACAATAAATGAACGATTATTTTATTTATTTTATTATTTTGCCCTCATAGTTCACTGACAAGCTTTGTACAGTAAATAGGCTCACATATTACAAGTGGGAGATCTCAAGCTCTTCCTGCTAAAAATGTTGGTGGAATAACTTAACAGAGCAGGGTCATGTGATTCCAGTCGCAGTAGTGTTTTTAAAGGGAAATTAATTGAAATAATTGACCTGGAAAAATGTTATCGATTATAGGTTCTGAATGTCGATTACATTTACTTTTCGATTAATCGTCCAGCCCTAATGCAAATGTGTGCCTCTGAATGTGACCCAGGAGCACTGCTAGAGCGTCTTCTACAGGCTCATTTAAAAGGGTTACAATGAAACCATTCGTATTTCCTTCCCCAGGCGGCAAATTCAAGAAGCAACATTCCAAACGATCATTGGTTGGACCATGCAAATGAAGGAGGTGTATTTTAGGGAGGTGCCGTATCCTTGTACCATTTTTCGGGTCAGCCCGGCCATTTCTAGTTTGAAATTTACATGTAGATCGAGGCTGGAGACAGTGTTGAAGTTTTGGTATGGACCATTGGATACCTTAAGCTACCTAAATTCAACAATAACAAGGCAAATGTGGTTTTGCATTCTATTAGCACTTTAAGTAGGACCGCACATTTTCAGCAGTCATTAACAAGTTGTAATGACATTTTTCAAATCGACACAAACTGTAATTATAAAACGATTACGTTACATTCTGGAGGCTTGTGAATGGGGTTTTACTTTTATGGCTGGAGCATTATCTGGGCCACGTCTGGACCCTATGTGGCCTGCGGGCCGCCAGTTGAATTGGCCTGGTCTAGTAAATGGTGTTCCATTAAAGATGAGTTGTTCACAGCCCCTCTACCCCCAGGAATAAAATACTGGTCTATCAGCAAGGTTGCTCCCCATAGAGTGATCTGTCTCTGCTGAAAAAACACTAATTCAAGGTCAAAGGTAACTTTTACAAATCTTTTCCTGAACAGTAATGTCCAATATTACCTTGACCTATGACCATTTTGTGTATGCACGCCTGCGCATACGCGTGTGTGTTGTTGTTGTATGTGTGTGAGTGACTGAGAGAGAAAAAGAGAGTAAAAGGAATAGAGGGTGAGGGAGGGCCTCTCTGTGTTTTAAAAGCTGAGGGGAAATGGCCTGGAACAAAGCGGCACTAGTCTAATGCAGTGGACCTGGAAGTATGGGGCCCCTCCTTCTCCTCCTGCTGGATGAGTGGAGCTAGAGAATTAAGAGCTGCCCCTCTTCTCCTCTTCCCTCCTTTCCTATTTCTACTCTCACCCCCCTTTTCTTCTCTCCTCTTCTTCCTGGCCTGCTGTTTCTTACTCCCTCTCACATCCTCCACACACACAGACACACAATCAGTTTATTAATTTATTTACAGAATTAAAATCTGACATCAGTTCTGCTTTTCCAATGCAATTCTTTGCCAAAATAATCAAAATCGGGGCGAGATGTGTGGCAGCATGTGCTAAATTAAGGCACACAGGTACAGTACACCCCTCAAACATCACTAGGAAATACACTGATAAAGGCACACATGTACATCACTTAAATACCACTATAAAATACACTGATGGTATAAAGGCACACAAGTACATCCCTCAAACACCACTAGGAAATCACTGATGGTAAAGGCACACATGTACTCCCCTCAAACACCACTAGGATATACACACGAGAACTGGTTTATAATAGACTTGTATGAACTGGCTCGTCTCTGTCCTGTGAGTGCAAGACTATAGGACTATATATGCAGAGCACACCACAGAGAGGCATCCCAGTCTGCCACTGTCCCCATTGATCTCTGATAGCAGCGCTGCTTTGCTTCGGGTGCTGCTCTAGTGAAGGAGCTCCAGGAGCAAGAAGCTCTGCTATTGCTTTAACAGCCTGGCATGCAGTGACTGCCAATTAGGGTTGCCACTGAAGAGTTTCTTCATTGGACAGACTACAACATTCATTTCCTTTTTGTTCTACCACTTCCTACTCCTATCTGAGTGATGTTTTATATCTTCTATTTGCATCAAAGATATTACCTGACATACCTGATATAACATTTTGCATTTTAGTTGGATATATGACAGAGCTAGAATATCTTTATAGAAGAAATCCTGTGTGAATCCATACTTCAGTTGTTCAAGGTCACTGAGTGCTGTTAGGAAAAAGAACAATCATTTATTCAACATATTTCATCCAACACACACCACCACTAGCACTGGTCGAAGTGACACCAGTCCACCGGCCTTTTAGTGAAATGGCCCTCATCTTGCTAGTTCTTCACCTGATGTATTTACTTCTGTGTTCTGTGAGCTTGTGAACTTCACACATACCTGCCTACAAAGTAATGCCTGCTGATAGCGATCTGATTTCCACAGTACAATTGAGGAATCCAAAACGACCTCGGAGATTATTTAAAGAGCTTGCATTGTGAACTAACATGTTGCTAACTATCTCTACAGTGTGTAGCAAGAAGCCAAAATTAAACGAGCAGACCAATCAGGCGCTCCCTCTATCCGCTGGGTCTCTGTTGTTTTGACAGATAGTCTGAAAATTAGGGAGGAGAGGGGTTCTGTGTGTCTGCGGAGTTGGACGACCAAAAATTAGACTTTAAGCCAAGAGAATCTCGTAGATAGATTCTGCTGTGCAAGGCTACACAGATGAAGAATAAGTGGAGGTAAGATAAAAGAGAATGCAGCTGAGGTGAGGGAAAGAAAGCCAGCCACATCTCTTCTCGCTGTCCTCTAAAGAAAATAATTCATAGTCATGTTTATTCAGTCACTGCACATTAATTAAAGCGTGCTGTGCAGTGAAACCTTCCTTTCCTCATACCTACACACACACACACACACACACACACTCAGACAAACAAACACGCACACACCTGAGTTTCTCCTCGCTGCTGTTACTATTCCAAACATGATTTGCACAAACACAACCGCAGGGTTCACAGATAAAACTGAGTTTGTTATATTCACTATGGTACTCTGACAAGTGTGTGTTTGTGTGTGTGTGTGTACACGTGTGTGTTTGTGTGTGCTCAGCCTACTTGACAGTGTGTGTTAGGTACTGTATGTAAGCACAAAAAGGCTCAGTGTGTGTTAGGCACCGTGTAAGCACACAAAAGCCACTTGTGGCCTTTATTTCCCAAAATAGATTTCTTGTCGTTGAGCATCTTGCCATAACACATGTGCGCAGGTATACAGTACTGACAGCAGATGGGACATGAGTGGGAGATGACTGTGGAAACACAGTGGAATGATGGAATAGGTGACAGTAATATATACAGAAATAGTAATGGACAGTAATATATATTGACAGTAGTATTGATGCTAACGTATGGGCTGAACAGAATACTGTTTCTATGATTCCAGGATGTCACAATCAATTGCTTCATAATACTTTTGTGTATATTGTACTACACTATCACCCTAAGAGTTGGGCTTGAAATATGCCTTCCCTACCAGGTGCCATCCCAGTGATGGCCTGTAGGGTGGTGTCTGGAGTGAAGGTGAGAGGTGGGTGGCAATGGGTGGAGGTTAGGTGGGTTTCCACCCAAAGGCTTATTCAGCCTTGTGTAAACAGCAGCTGCATCTCACATCTGGAGCCAAGACTCTTTCTACTCAAAGCTCCTCCTACGACCTGCACAGTATTTCTCCTTCTCAGACAAAGAAGTACTGTATTTAACTAAACAAATATTGGAAGGACAGAAGAAAGAGAAAAAAAAGAAAAGGGATAGAAAAGAAGGGATGGAACACCGGTGTTAGGTCGCCTCTGGGGCGTGCCCACATTCAGCCCGTCAGCTCCAATCACACAGCCAGCCACTCATCTCAGCCAAGTCTGAGGAGTCTGCACGGGCCTGGAGACGCCAGCTTTAAGGCACAGTTAACCCTATTTAAGACTAGCCCCCACCCAACACCAACACCACCACAAGAAAAAAAATTCCCAACATTGCAAATCCCTGCACATTGATTTCTCATGGCAACCTGGATTCATTCCAGCTCCTCCACCACAAGTATACACACATGGCGGATGTATGCGGGGCAAATAGAAGAGGAAGAGGGTAACTAGGGTAGGATTACTCGTCCCACCCAAGGGTGTAACGCCTGAGTGGATCACATGTATGACTGCACAGTGGAGTTTATCTGGGTGCAGACGCCCACAACCACCCCACACACAGCCGCAACTCTCAGCAGCACTACAACTCCCATCTCTCTCTCTCTTTGTCTTTTTCTCCCGCTGTCTGCGAATATTCTCATTTTCTCCCGCTCCTCTTTCCTCTCATCCCTCTCCTCCTCTCTCTTTTTCTCTCTCTCAAGCCTTTTGACCCACTTCTATAACTTGGAGCCACATGTGCTGGCGAGGTTCATGATGAGAGAAATGAGAGGAAATTTGAAAGGGCTTCTTTGTTCCTTCGAGTGCATGGCCATTATTCCTGCCATACTCTCAATGACCCGAACACGGCCTTCAGCATCCACTGATCAATCGCAGGCGGCAGGGGCCCTAACTCACTCCAGCTGCAGTGACAGCATATTGTGTGTGTGTGTGTGTCTGTGTCTGTGTGTGCACACATATGTGCATGTTTGTGTTTGCCTCCGAAACTTCTTTGAAATCAAATCCCATCCACATCTTGACTGCCGACTGCATCTGGCTGGCCTCCCTGCAGAGAGCAGGAAGGGGAACAGCAGCCACATGTCTAGCTAGCCCTCTGGCCAACCCCTCCACCACACCCCACGCTTCACACACACACACACACACACACACACACACAAACACACACACACACTGTGTCTGCATACCCACAACCCCAGCCACAAAAGCTTTCAGAACACCTTTTGTCCAATACAAAGGTGTGTATTTGTGTGCATGTGTGTGTTTGAGCAATCTGTATTTAATATAATTTATTAATTACTAATATAAACCATGCAAATTTAATGATGGATGTCATCAACTGTGGCTTTAGTGTTACTGATTGTATTCAGTATCATTAAATCATTAAAATTATCATTAAAAAATGACTAATGAACTAGTTTATCGGGATGCATTTTGCCATGACTCACCTGCCCAGCCGTATCATACAATCCCAGCAGGTATTGTTTTCCTCCCACGTTTACACTGACTGGAAGAAATCATACACATAACCCTTAACAACAATTATTCCTGTCTGCATGAACGCACTGCACGTTCCTTGTTAACTCAAAAAGATTTGAATAAAACAAATCCACAATAAAACATGCCTACACACAGTATTCCCTTTATTAAGTGTTATGTCATAGGCAGACAGTAAGGCTCACATAGGTTGGCAATACTGTAGGCCTATAAAGACAAATGACTTTCAATATACATGTTACTACACTTAATTACTAACACATTAATCAGTGTAAACATCCCTAGGCTATCTGTAACCGTGCGAACGGGGAGGTCGCTGTTATTAAGCTTACAGGTGGTTTTAAAGAAAAGACACGACAGATGTCACTAACATTAAACCTAATTGGACACACAGTCAAAAAATTAGCCGATATGACAGGATATTAAATATTGTCCTATAGCCAATGAAGGTTATACAAGTTACAATCCATAACAATTCAGTTTGTTTTATTACTACCTAGGCCTGTACCAAATGTTTCATGACATACCTGCGTAATGATCAAAAACAGTGGGCACGTACTCTTCAGGAAAAGCGTCGTTTGCATAGCTCATCAACAGACAAGTTTTCCCAACGGCGCCGTCACCCACAACTACGCATTTCAACATGATCGTGCCAGTCCCGTTTGCCATGACACGCGCAGAATCACCATTTTCAGTGGCTGAATGCCTCCTGCTGCTGTGAGGCGAACCCTCTGCCGGTCAGCGGTCACCAGCGTCCCGCTTGCTGTGCACACTGTAGGGATGTTGTGAGTGAAAATGCCATCTCCTCTCTACCTCGCTTCTCTAAAACTCGCCAGAGAGGCTTCTCTTTGCCTGTGCAAAGTCAGGGATGCGATACACACGCCCTATTCTACAAATTGTGAGCACCCACACTGAGCCCCCAGTGCTCAAGTCATTCCCTCAGCACCCCGTGCTACTCGGCGTGTCTGCAGCCCAGTGGCACTTTCTGGCGACCCACATTTGGCGCTCACCCTCCTGCACCCAGCCTCACCTCCACTCAGTCCCTGACTCCGGAGCCTGCACGAGCTGACTTGCAACAGAGGCGGGGTAGACATTCTGAACAAGGGACTACATCAAAAGTTCCCACAAATTTGTTTCACAGGGATTCCCCCTCTGCTGCACAACATGTTACAAATATTCTGGAAATGAAAAACAATGATATATGCAAATTGCCATTACTATTACACAGAATTGTACAACTATAGACCTTAGACGCTAAAATAGAATTCCAACTGAAGGACAATTACAAATTGCGATATTTCATCCAAATTCACCATTGCTCTCAGTTGAGATGCCACAGAAATCTGCATTATATTACCAAGTATGGAATAGAAATAGAAATGAGAAAGTTGATAAATAGTTGATAATAGAAATGACAAAGTTGATACTTATTAATTATAATTATTCATAATAATGATTATAATCAACTTACTGCTCTAAAACCGCAGTGATCCCTACAGCAGGAACAACACAAAAATACCCTGCATCCCCTGTTTTAATTGTATCAGTATTAGGTCTAGGATACTACACAGTTCCCATTAGAACCACATGGAATTTCATATTGGGCCTATTCTTTCCTGATTTTTTTGTGTTTTTGTATATTTCCCCCTCCTGCTGTCTTACTTTCATTCCTTCTTTCCAAGGACCCCTTGTGCTGAGCCTGTACAATTTGTAATTTCTTTTTCTTGGGAACTTTGGTGATGGTCCCTAACACCTGACTGCGGCCCAATCAGCTGGAAGCGAGCTGAGCTGCTCAAAGATGCGCTGCTGGATCACTTTTGACAGCCACTGCAGGAGTCATGTGATTAAACAATTACCTCATACCTTTCGTGGGCGCGCGCGCGTGCGTGCGTAAGCAGGCGTTGTATTTTGGTAGGCGCGATTGGCATAATTATCAGACCTCTATTTGCAAAGTTCCGATCCTACTGGTGATGCGGAATCAGCCGCAGCCTCTGTGAAAGATATTTTGCTCCCCACAGTCAAAGACAATATTTAATCAATAGCAGGGATTGATGATGTTGTCTACTTTATTTATTATTATTATTCGAATTACTATTCTTCTTAATCTTCCATAGTTGTTAGTACTGTTCACTAAGGAACACGAAGAAAGGGTAGTAAGGGTAATTATTCACACCTACTGTAAACTTAGCCTAAAGACAGTGTTATTATAGAGGCTACCCCACCCTAACCAGGGTTTTATGAGTATCTGTCAACAGATAGCTTATCAAGTAGTCGTCTGAACAATACAGCGTACAGTACTTGATTTGTGTTGTTAAAATAAGCCGTCCGGAGTAGCCCTTCAGTTTGCTTTTTTGATTATTTAACGTTTTGCAGTTTTGCGGAGGGGTCCTGTATGTGGGTGGGAACGACAAGAAGGGGATTCAGCACGAGTATGACACTAGCAGCTGGCTATCAAGAGGGAGGTGCTGCTGCCGTGTGTCCTTCCAAATGAAGGGCTTATGATTTCAACACCGCAGCCCAGAGACACAGACGGCTGGTGGTCAGGAGATAATTTTAGCGATGTTTTATTTAGAGCAGAGGGATGATTATTATCTTGGTAGGCTGACATGGTCTACCAGACTAGAATTACAGTAATGCATTTAGTATTTTTCGGAAATAGACTAATGTCAAAAGCCCTATGTTTGCTGTTACTGAGTGTTCAAAAGCTCAAGGCATGTATGTATTTTCAACAGTTCTTTTATTCAGTAGTTAAGGGTACAGAAATCATCAAGGTTAATGCTAAACTCAATTCATACAATTATCAATCATTTGAATTAAGAGCTTTTCATGGTCTCGGTCATATATTGAAGTAAAGGTGCACACCTCAGTTAAGAGGATGAAACCTACATTGTTGATGAATTAAAACAAAATATTAGTCAAACCTATTAGCACTATAATCTTGCTGATTGTTTCATTATAATGTTGTGTACACTAATTGGACACCATATGAGCTTATTTAGTTTAATTCATTGCGCATCCATGAGTAGGTGTCATGGATACTAGGCACACAAAGCCACAACAGGTCTGCACTTAATAAGCCTACTCTGGTTCCCCCTAGTGTTAGATGTGGGATCTCTGAACAGCACTGGGAAATGTTCATAATTAAAACCCATCTATCATCAATGCTGTCATATAAATAGCTAAATACGAAAAATATGAGAACAGATAGTACAGGTTATGTAACTTTTCTTTGGTGAATTTTTAAAAAAGACCCTTTCAAAGGCTGTGGCCTAGTTCTCTAGTTCTTAGCTGATCAGCGGCAACCAACTTTCATTTCACAGGTCCTCCTTCTTACCACTGAACAGTTGGAACTTTTGGAATGACCAAAAACATCAGTCCTTACATAGGCCATCAGAGTTTACAAAGCAAAATTATTCTAAGAGATAAAAAATACATGTCCACCCATGAAAGTAACCAATAGACCATCCATGCAACAAATCCTGATTAAGATTTTCAGTTCTTGCCAAATGTTTTGTTTTTTTTCAACTGTACGCTAGGGGGCAGACTCTGTACCTGCTTGTAATGGGGGTGTAATCAGCTCCACTGATCTGTGAAAGATTAATCGGAAAAGAAATAAAATAGTCAGGTTTGCAGACATAAACAGAAAAATGGGGAAAAAAAATTCTCTGATGAGCCATAAACAATACTTTGTTGACATATAAAGTAGGCTACCTGCAAATTCGCACCAGAGAAAAGGTTGTCAAACCATTAATAAAAGATAATGAAAAGTGCTCTGCTAAAATAGACACAATATCGTTCTAATCTACATGTACAAGGTGTTTACAGAAGATTAAGAAGACTTCTCAGTCCACATAGGCAAGCACTTTAAAAAGCACTTTGAAATTTAAACTGTGATATAATGAAATAAAACAACTCATTCACTGAGGTGGAGAACTGATGCGTTGCTAAATCATCTGATCTTAAAGGCCCACTATGCAACATTTTTCATTTAATTAATCCGTTTCATACTGTTTAGGATGCTAAAATGAGTCATTACACGGCGAACAAGCGGTGTAGAATGCGCCACCGTGGCCTACAGCGGTAGATACAGCACTTGCAATGTTCAGCAGCACGGACCGCCTCCAATAGAATGCAGTGCAATACAATGCAATACAGCGGTCTTTAGAGGGAGAGAAAAAAACAGAGCATTACTTAGCCCCTCTTTAATAAGCAGCAACTCAGCTAATTATTGATTTCACCTCTGTACAAGCAGAAGGCTTTTTCTTTCTGTGTTTGATCCATCAGCTTGGATGTTGGATCCATGATCTGTTGACATCGGTGTGGATGCGTGTTATTCTAAATGAGAATAGCATACCCATATATATATATATATATATATATATATATATATATATATATATATATATATATATATACACACACCCCCCACGCTATAAAAAAAAAAAAAAAAAACATCTGATATCAGGCACAGTTAACCCAAAACATTTGTTTTACAAGGAGTTTTTAGATGGACAGAGTAATCCATGACCCAGATGGTTTAAGGTTTGAGGTGGTTGAGCACTTAATGGAGGGAATACACTGATGGACAGTATTGTTTTAACAATCAGTCTTTTCTTGAGGTTTTTAAGGCAATGCGTGTATAGCAAACACAGCCTCAATGCCGAGTTCCTGAAATGTCGGCCGTCTTTGTGCCAAATTTGAGGGAGGTTTGGGAAGCGTGGCCAATGAGATCTCATATTAGAAATTAGCTTATGAAGGACATCTGCATCCACACTTCTCAGACGTGTCCCACTAGTTGGCTCAATCCAGCTTCTGCTCAGGGAGTCATGTGGGCACATTAGTCCACATCAGCACTGGCATCACATGTTGCTTAGAGTGGACACAAGGTGACCCTCTGCTGATTGGTACCGATAGGGGCAAAGCTCTTTACCAGCCTGCTGACACAGATCACTTTATCTAAAATGCTTTTGTCCTTCCTAGGATCACCTTACTGGTCAAATTGATTATTTTAGTAGTGGAACTTTTTTGCAAGAATTTGTTACTTAACTATCATTTTGGTATTGTTTTGCAATAACAATATTTAAAATTGACACTGTTGAGCACACGCAAAACTGAAACACACACGCACACACACACACACACACACAACTTACTATATTGTCCAAAGACAAGATAGCTTATCAGACTTCAAGCATTGCTTGAGGGCAAAGGCCGGAGTGGTGTTTGAAGAGTTTCACATGCCTTTTAGGCTGTCGTAGCTCACTAGATATACTTGAAAACACATCATATTTTCTGAGTAATTTGTTGCTATACACACACATAGTCACAAATAAAACGTAACATTATGTCAGTTGTATAGCAAAAATACACCAGATATGCAAGCATTTCTGCCATAATTTTTACCATCACTGCTTTGGAATTTAAAGATTACGCAAAAGCATTTTTACTTGGTAATATGAGTTTGTGTTTTATAATGCATGCAAAAACATAATTCTGTGTCCAATATCAGAAATGACAATAAATAAACAGAGAAATCAGGCCAATTAAAAAAGTTTGTCAGTTCAACATAGTATTGACCCTCCAAAATCTATTGTCTAATGGCACTGATTGATTGCCCAATCAACGCTCTCCTGAATGAGTGCCTGCCACAAAGAATCCTGACGAATATGGTGAATATCTGTGAAATAAAGATAACAGGCATAACAACAACTTTACACCTAGGGTTATGTAATATCCCTTGCAATTGTGACATTGCCAAACTATTGTAAATAACTATTCGAAAAGGTTGCACAAGGCCCTGTTAAGAGTCTTCTTGTTTACAGCCCAAATGAAGTAACATCAAGACAGAGATTCTGTCATTGTTCAGTTGCCTGGACGACAAAATTAGCATGGCCCCAAAGGTGCAAGAAAAGTGACAAGTTTCAATTACAAACTATAAAACACAATATATATATATAATAGGGGAATTGGAGAGCATGGGGTATGTATAAGGACATTATAAATGCAATAAATAAGGAGGAAAGGGCTTTAGCAGCAGTGGGGTAATTATGTGGAAGAAGCACCCACACACATACACATACCACCTAAGAGAACAATTTGAAATACCCTACAGATGTATGACTCTTAAAGTATTTCGCTTTGTTTTTTTTTTTAACTTGCTGTAGTTTGTTTTTGCAGATTTGCAGTGGGGTTCTACATATAGCGGCCTTTTTGTTGTGATGTTTTACTGATGGTGAAATACTGTACATGCTATACGCAATATTTGCTGTTCTTTACAGAGATGAAATGAAATGAAAGTCACTGCGTTACCGGTAAGTATGTTCAAAGTGTTCAGATTCTCCTAAAGATGGTATCATTGTGGTTGTCCATGCCAATAATCTGATCCACTCTTTAGACTCTTATCTTGGATTCCCTTAGGAGATGATGTTTGGCATTCAGAGATCGCTGTGTTCTAATGTCAGTGGCCATCACTCATCTAAGAGGTAAATGCCAGCAATCTAAACCTTATACGTTGGAAAAAACGTAATGGAAACCCTGATGCTTTTAAAAAATGAATGGCAAAAGTGAAAGTTTCTCACGTGCCAGGAAGAGATCATATTTAATCATCTCTGTCATTGCCTCAGGCTTTCAGACTGATTCTGTTTCACAAGAATTCTGTTCCTAAAATACTTCTTCCTCGCCCTTACTGAACCCCACCATCACCACCCCACCCCCATACACACACACACACACACACACACATACACACTACACAGAGGCCCCCCGCACCCTGGTGAGATTTAGAGAGCTCTTACAGACAAAAGGCCACTGAGAGGCTGCCTGCCCAGATTATTTTTGGACAGTCCATCAGCATCTTCTGGCCGTGTCTTGAGATTGACAGGACAAGTGTTCCTGCATGGATGTGGCAAAGAGGGCCTGTATCAACCCCCACTCCAGCCCTTGACTACCACTAAACACCCTTCTACACACACACACACACCACCACCACCATTGCCAGAGCCACATACTACACTCAAAAACCCTCCCTCTTTTTCTCTCTCTCTGTCCCCCATTCCAGTGGGTGCCCCCTCCCTCTCCCAGTGCACAGTGTAGGGGGAGAACATGCATCTGATTTGCGAGCTGTGTGCACCAGAGCACCTGATTACTCCATGCTGAGAGGGTCACGGTCCAGGGATGGCCAGGAAGAACTGAGGGCCACAGAGAGAGAGAGAGAGAGAGAGAGAGGGAGATAGAGCAAGCAAACTGAGTCCAGTGAAACAGTGAGCGTGAACACAGGGAGCATGGTGGCCGAGGAGGTGGTTGTCAGCCTGTCCGGAGGAGCACCGTGGGGCTTTCGGCTCCAGGGGGGAGCTGAGCAGAGGAAGCCTCTCCAAGTGGCCAAGGTAAGAGGCTTTGGCTGGGGGGTCGTGGGGCCGTGGCCCAAGTTTTAGTACCATCCGGCAGTGCCATGCATTTTCAGTGCCTCAAGTAGAATTCACAAAGCAGTAGCAGCATAGTGCATTGCGTGTTATAGGAGTTGCTCAGCATTTATGATTAGCTTGGTCACTGTTCATTAGGTCTACTGTATCTGTTTATCTGTTTACTGTGTGTGTTTATCTTTGCTGCTGGTGCTTGGCTTTCTTTTGTTTTGGCTTAAAAATAATTTCTCCCACTCAATTTATGATTGATTAGGTCTACTGAAACCTTTGGATCACTGAGCATCAAAAGTTTATTTTTTGAAAGCAGTGTGTCACAGAGACTTGAGTGCCCATTGTAAATGAATGAGATGGTTGTACCTCAGTATCTCAGGTTTGTAGCATCAATGTGTAAATTCATGCAAGAGATTTTATAATAGGGTAATTATCAGTCACAGTCCCAATTTTTCGGCAGTTTGTCCCCAGCAATATATAGGAAAAATCCACTTTGTCCCTGATTTTTTTATATAAACCATTAATCTAAACTATTAATGATACTGACAGTAATTTAGGAACATATCTTCTATCTTCATCGCTACTTTAATAACTTCTAACATCTTTATCTCAGTTGCCTCAGTACTCAGAACTGAACTGAACCAACTACATATCCATTCCAGGCCCTCTCGAAGTTTTTCACCTGCACACACTGTACTCAACGACATTGTTCCCAATCTGTCAGTGAGGAATGTGAGATAGATGCGATAAGGCAGAAGAATGGAGAACAATTTAGGTCACTCCCCTGCGGTCACTGTGCCAGGCCACAGAATTCTGTCAAGTGTTTTCAAGTGTCCGCACCAGGTCCTGTTTGGAAATCTATCTAAGCCACTCATATTTGTGATGCACTCCTCCATTTATAACCGTGGTCGGAGCATTGAGCCGGGGGCCGTGTGTCAGCTTATGCAGATAGCATCGTGGAGGGAGGTGAACTTTCTTGGATGTGTCACCTACTCCAGCAGAGAGATAAACATGCCAGGCCTCTCGCACAGCTCTCTCCAATTCTTATCACATTTGCTCAACACTTGCTTTTTCTGGACACTAAATGTCTCACAAGATTTGCTCTTCCACTCAGCGAGACAGAGAGAGAGAGAGAGAGAGAGAGAGAGAGAGAGAGAGATGGAGAAACAGGACATGGCAAGAGCCCCAGAGATTTTATTTATACATGTGGCAAAATCACCCTGGCCAGGGCAAGTGTGTGCTGTACAGCAGCCTGATCAAAAGGGCTATTTTGGAATGGTGAAGCCATGGCAGAGGAGCACTGTCCTGGACAGAGAAAATATATCACTCTTGTCCAGCTGTCTCTCTCTCTTCATTTCTCTCTTTTCAGGGGCTTATAGTTCTCTTTCAATAAGCCCATCACAGTTCAGCAGATGGGCTCAATTGGCTATGGGTCGTCTGTGTGTGTGTGTGTGCCTGTGCAAGGTCACCTCTTAAAGGGTTTTTTATCAGCCGTTCCTTTTTCTGGAAGCCTTGCTTTTTTCCATGTGGCACTCATAGCACACAAGCGAGCTATTCTCACCCTCGCCTGTTTAACGCTGATGCGTGTAGTGGCCTGGTGTATCACCGCAACTTATGAATGGCACTTGAGTGGTTTAAATGATCAGGGCGAATATCAAAGCAGTTGGAAATGGTGATGCCCAGCAGACCAGCTGAGCCGTTCCGGAGTTACACCAGGAAAACAGACGCGAGTGAGATGCGAAGACGTCTCAAATTTCTTGCTCCCTTGAAATTCCCAGAATTCCTTTTTGCCCCTCTGAAATGTTTCTTTTTAAGTCTGCTATTTTATAATAGCCAACCTGTTGGGGCACTCTGACAACTGTGGCAGCCTCCGAAAGCTCGACTGTGTATTTTGGGCTCCACTGGGAACACATGGTGAATGTGAGGCATGTCCACCCCCCCACACCTCCTGGTCTCAGGTCTGGCCAGCAGTCGGCAGCTGTCCCTGGCACTGCCTGTGCATTTTGTTCCCTCCCTCTGCATGGCCGGTCGGCATGCAACACAGAGCATCAAGGTTATAGTCTGTCAAAAAACCCATAAAACTTCATTTAGTGCCCTGCCATGGAGAAGAAATACTCGCTGTAAGGTCGTGTGAATATTTGATTTCGCACAAAACACACTAATAATTACCCCTCCATTTCCTGTACTGTGACAAACCATTCACACTGTTGGGGAGATTCATGTTTTGGTATGAAATATCTAACAACACAGAATGACACACTCATCTGAAGAGGCTGATATTACCTAACACACCTCTCTCTAAATGGAGCATTCAGTGAGTGAGATGCCAGGTATGGCACTGGCAGTTTCGTTAATCCTAGCTCACCTCAAGGGCAGCCCAACAGAGCTGGCCTAATGTCAAACACTATTCAGTTTGCCTTGATTCACCTTTTAACATTCACTTTTGGTTTGGACTCACATTTGATTATTTCAGTCCAACAATACTCCACCCAGGGGCTTATGGGGCCTATGTACTGAGCACATGCAATTTTAAGTCCTCAAATTATTTTAATATTTAAAATAAAATAAAATTCCAGACCCCTTAGGGACACCTCCCACTTTGGACCCTGGTAACTCCCACTATGACACCCCTAAATCCACATAAATTTGGGTGCAAGTAAATGGAAGATTTTTATCTATGTGGTTCTGTTGGTGTGTGCATTTGAGCACCTCAAAATCTCTCTCTCTCTCTGTGTGTTTGTGTGTGGGCTTGTTTGCTTGTGTGTAACAGCTTCCCTTAGACAATTTCTGTAATGAATTCTCCTGTTAATTTAGCCTAATAAGGATTATTTTAATTAAAGGGGAAAGTAATCAAAGGGAACAGGTGCTGCTTTAGTTGCACAGTGGTATCCCAATGTTTACATGCTTAATGGCCACATCATTTGCGCTGTGTGTGTGTGTGGCTGTGCATGTGCGCTCATGAGTGTGTGTGTGTGTGTGTGTGTGTGTGTGTGTGTGTATTTTTTTGTGTATGTCTAAGAGAAACTACATGAATGTCAAAACAGATTTTTTGTTCTGCTAAGTGCCCTGTGCTGTGTCATGTCCCAGCAGTGTGGCGAGTAAAAGCATGTTTGTGCTTTGTCTCCCTCTGCTGGTGTAGGTGAGAAAGCGCAGCAAGGCCTGTCGTGCTGGTCTTCGGGAGGCAGACGAGCTGCTGGCTATCAATGAGCTATCATGTGGAGAGCTCTCTCACGCCCAGGCCATGAACCTGATCGACAGTGGCAGAGGAACCCTTCACCTCCGTGTCAGAAGGTAAGGGCAGGGATCAAGACCTGCAGAATTCTATTATCAATTATTAAAAAATTCCATTACAGTTCTCAAAAGTAGAAGGCTGCCTTTATAACCTTGTTTGAGTCTGAAAGACATTTCACCATTAAGTCATTTCCGTTCATTTAATTTTCGGTCCTGATCTCTCCACAGGTGACTAACACTTCATTTTTTTATTTTTATGTTCGAGCATTTAATTAATTGGTTGCAATCGGAGTGCCACAGCTAAATAGACTGCAGTTATATAGTACCCTTCTACTCCTCAGAGCACTCAGAGAGCTTTAAAATGTGTGTCTCACATTCATCCATTCACACACATGCAGGCCAGTCAAGGTTCCAGCCTGCCACTGGGGGCAATTTGAGGTTTAGTATCTTACTCAAGGACACATGGGGTCAGGAGCCAAACTTCAACCAACTACTGTACGCTCCAGTTGCCAAATAACACAGGACAGAAAAGCAAAAATGCTGGTGGTCTATTGACATTTAATAATGTCTTAGCAAATAATAGTAATAAATCTAATTCAAGTTATGAATCAATGAAGGTGAAATTTATGGTAATTCAGAAGTTTAGATGTTAATAAGATGTCATGATATGTAGTGACACATGTGATGCTATTATGCTAAGAATGGAGCTTCTAAGCTGTGTCTGGCTTAAGGTAGGTCAATGGTGTCCCCCTTCTTCCTTTGCAGGTCCCCTAGCCTCCAGTCCCTAATGCTCCTCAGTCCCACCTCACCTCCTCCCATGGATGAAACATACCGCGCCGCCTTGCAAGCCCTGTCCCCGACCCTCCCCTCCATGCCTGTGCACGGGGGCATAGGGTGCATCACGTCGCCGCCGGACAGCGAGGCGTACTACGGCGAGACGGACAGCGATGCGGACGTGGTGGCCCAGGAGCGTCAGCGTCGGCAGAAGCGACGAAGCCCCAGCAGCTCCCCAGGCAAGCCGCCGCACGAGGAAGAGGAGACCTCGGAGATGAGCGGCTATGAGAGCGCCCCCGATGCTAGCGGCTACCCGGGCCAGCCCCAGCACCGATGGGTGGAACCGCAGGGCCCACCTCCTCTGCAGCAGCATGTGCTACCGGGCGTGGCACGTCGGGAGGTGATCTACCAGCCACCCCCGAACGCATGGGGGCTCCAGGCAGAGAACTCAGGCCAGAGCAGCCCCAACAACAGCCAGGGTGCCGGGGAGGGAGACAGCGGCTTCCAGGAACCTCCATCTATCAAGCCCCCACCGCTGGTGTCGCCTGAGCGGGCCAGAGAGGCCATGATGCTGGCCTCCCACAGGCAGCTGGTCCCAATGGTGGGACCTTTGGAGACACCAGTAGATGATGAGCTCACAGCCACCTACAAGGACAAAGCCAGACAAGCAAGTGAGTTCCTTTCACTCATCTATACCCCTCTAGAAATGTATTAAAAACTGGTAGGCAAATTACCTATTTAGAGATTATTTATCCCGAAGGAAATTAAGGCCTGACATTATCTGACATTATCTAAAGGAAATAACCTACCTTTCATCACAATCAAAAAGAGCATGTAATCTTTTGTTAGGGTGGGAATGGGAGTGGGATCATGGGACTGTAGGGGTTCCCCTCATCATGATCTGACTTGCTATTCTGGGGAGAAGAGCTCCCCCTACAGGTGAGAATCATATAGTCTGAACCTGAGCATATCCTCATAAAATAAATTTATCACCAATAAGACAGGCTGGCTGCACCGTACACGTCTAATATAGTTGTGTTAAGTGGTGAAATACTCTGTCAAAACCGTGAGACTTATAGCTCCAATGTCACTCAAGGCTCTGACATGGTGTCTTAGGCAGAGCCATGAAGAGACATCTCTGCTTTGAAAGCCATATAGAACATATTCATAGCCATAAACACCTCCAATTAACACTCATCAACTCCTACAGCAACCACTGGGAGGAAATAGAACTCGGAGAATGACTTCAGTAGACCCACTTATGCTTTCAGTAGTTTAAATGAGCATTTCATCTCTTTCCCTCTCTCACTCTTTCTCTCTCTTTCTCTAACACACACACACAGACACACACACACACACACTCATTTTGGATTTCTCATCCTATGGACAGCCACCTCTGCTATGGTCCAAGGCTAGTGACCCTCTGATGGGCGTTCAAGTGAGTGACTTCCTCCTGAAGCTCACTGACTAGTTTGCCATTACTGTCATACATCACACTAATATCCCCCTCACAGTGCTTACGCTCAGGCTATAGGGAGCTATGCTGTGTGTCACTGAGTTAGGGGCATGGGGGATGATAAAGAGGTGTTTCCTACATGGCCTCAGCTGAGCGCTGGCAGGCTAGCTGGAGCTAAAGCTCTGGTTATATTTAACCTCTGACTCACCCTGCCATAATACAGCTCAAGAGCCCTGGGCCCGCTGGGGAGGGGGAGGCATCCGCAGCTGCTGTCCAACGTTGGGAGATGTTTCATTTGCCCCTTGTGCACATTCGCTTACACACATGTGAACACATAGGCACACACACACACACACACACACACACACACACACACATACATACATACACCTTTGACATTCTGACTAAATCTCATGCAAGTTACATACATAGAAACCTCTTCCTCCTTTGGCGGTACTGCAGATAGCAATCATAATAGTCTCTATATATTACAGTAATATTTTCTCTTGAAGAAGCACCAAGGAAAAATGGCACCCTCTACAGATTGTAACGGAAGCTTGCCATAAGGCAAGTCAACTGTAGTTTTACTTGAACAACAGATCGCTATCCGATTGGGCAAACTTGTTTAGTGCCGCTATAGCCGATAGAGGGCCACAGAGCAAATGCTCCAAGTATCGTTCACCCTGTAACGAGTTCATGGGACACTGAAACGATTTTAAGGTTATAAAAGGTCTTTGGTGCTGCTTTACAGAGGTAACTGACTTACAGCTAATATTTTTACAGTAAAGCCAGAGTATGTTATAAGCTAACAACTTCCCTACTGTGAGTTTGCTATGGAATTTCAAACAATGAGTCTCTTGTTAACAGATGCCTGTGTTCTGTAATAGAATATCCTTGCAGCAGCGGACCTTGTACCTAAGTGTATGTGCCTGTTCGTGGGTGGCTTCATAGGGTACACATGTGTATGTGTGTGTGTGTGTGTGTGTGTGTGTGTGTGTGTGTGTGTGTGAGAGAGAGAGTGTGTTGTGTGTACACTGTACTTGTATTACCTATTTTCAACTTTTGGACTAGGGCAAAAATACATTTGTGCATGTGTGTGTGTGTCTACTGTATGTGTGTGTGAGTGATGTGTGTCTGTGTCTGTGTGTGTGTGAACTGACAGCTGCTCTGCTGTGTTAGAGTGAGTGATGATATTACAGAGTGAGTTAGTGCTCTCCTACAGGCCAAGGGGAATGGAGAGCAGCCTGCTGTAGTCTGTCACCTGTCATTGTAACAAAGTGGGGGTTGGGGGTATCTGAGGAGGGTCAGATTGGACCCCCAATAAAGAGGCTATGGCTGCCACCTTTTCCTCCGCTGCCATTACCTCATGAAGTTAAATAAACATCCTGTGTGACATTTAAATGGAGAATCATTTAACTCCTAAACTTCACAGGAATTCAGACAGAATGCCCTTTGTTCCACAAGTATTGGCAGGGTCTCAATCAATGTCTGTTATTTTCCAAGATAGAAATACGAATTGTCCATCTGATCAAGATTTGGTCAAGATTTCCATCGAAAAAAAAGTCTGAGTGAGAAATGGCCTTTAACCTTTGTGTATAAGATCAGATCTCTATCACTTTTCCAGTTGCCAGACTTCTATTAGTTAGCTGTCACTTTGAGATGGCTTCACAGGTTACACGTGTGTGTATTTGTATGTGTGTGAGTGTATATGTGTATGTGTATATTTGTTTGTCTGTACAGTAAGTGTGTGTGTGTGTGTGTATGTCTGTGTGAGGGTTGGGCTAAAAGGCGGGTAAGGTTAACATGAGGTATCCTTATGGTATGTTGAAGTGCCATTAACGAGTGAAATGTGTTCTCTCTTGTGCACTTGCGGAATGCTCGGACGCGCCAACAATGTCCGACCACAACAACTTCCCACCCCTCTCAGCCCCTCAGTAAGACACTGGGAGTCGGAAGGGGGAGACGGGCTCGGTGTCCCCCGTTGGACAGGTGTGCTGGGCTCTGCTGCATCCCTGAGCTAAATGAAGCGGGGTGACATCATGTGTCCGTGGGACCCTGTTGACTGAAGGTTAGCGATCTCAGACAAAAGGGCCTTTAAAAAGGGACGCCACACCAGCAGGCTTTCGGCTCCGGCGACCAGCAGAGATGCCTGGTCACTGACCGAGTGAGTCGCGTGCGTGTGTTTGGATGTGTGTGTCGATAGACGGCAGAGAGAGTTTATGTGATTCGGGGAAGGCGAGCATACAGATTGATATTTTTATTGGGCCAATATGAAGACTGAGCCTATGGGACCAACTATCTATGCAGGTAAAGACTGACATTATTTGCTAAAAAGAACAAAAAGAAGTATAAGAAGGTTGGAGAGAATGGTCAGTCATTATGATCAAACTATGCTGGGGAACTCAGTGTCAGAAGTCATACTGATATTTTAATCATTAATGATTGATCAGTTGTTTTGATTTAGAAAGCCTTTTGACATTATTGTTGTTACTCTATGGACATTATTATTTTAAAGACATGGACTTTGCAGGAGGTCTATTAAGCGAAATTATGATTGCTGAAGTGTTTAAGTTCAATTCTAATTAGAACTTTTCTCCTTAATGGAAATATAATTACGGTTCACTTGTTACTGTGTTGAACTTAATGTTGGTTTTGTAGTAGTAGTTATGATTATTAAGGTGTTCTCTAGAGATGGCATTCCATCTTTGTTACGAGGGAATATGCTTGCTCTTGTTGACAGCCAATGGTTTTATATAGATGTCATTGGCCCTGGTGCCCTGGCAAAGGACATCAGTGATACTTTATGAACTGCAAAGGATAAGCTGAGGCATCAGTCTTACCTGTCACTGAATCAACAATCCGTTCTACTAGGGCCCTCTGTCACACCATTGATATGTCGATTGCTATTTGTGTCTTGTTGGCCTATCCCATCATTCCTTTCTCATCACCCTGCCATACCATGGAGTCCCCTTTTAAACCAGGGCCTTGTGGCTCAGTGGTCACTGGAAAAGTACCTCATTTTAACTCCAGCACATGGAGGCCATTACATTATACTGTATGACCCTCACAGTAAAATGGCTGTGATGGTCTCTCATACAAAAGGCTGTTAAAAATGGCAAGACTCACTAGTAATTCTGCTGTTTTAGGTACCGCCACATTTAGAAGGTGAGTCAGAGACCCAACTTCTTTTGGCCGTATCTTGGCTCTGAAGGGCTTTGATGTCACCACATTAAACTCTCTTAAAAGATCTCTTGTTCTCTTTCTCCGCTGTCTCCCATTTTGCCACCTACTGACGAAAGAACAGTTGGTGCTAATTAATATTTAGATCCTTCCTTTGTCTGGTTTCAAATCACCTCCTTTGCAGCGTTCCACATGTAAGGGCATGATGTCATCCGGACAGTGGATGAAAATTACCTTGAGATAATTATACAGTCAGTACAGGACAGAGAGATCTCTCTTTAGACTGAAAAAAATGCTTCAGGCATAAGTCCAGGCATTTCTTTACTCTTTCCATGCCTCATATTTAGGAAGCGTAAATACATAACACAACCCATTATATCCTATTCAACATTAGATTGAACAAAATAGGCACTTCTGATTTATGACCATGGCAATATTTCAAAAAACAGTTCTCAACTGAAAGTGTGTAACAATTAAATTATCATAGTTCATCTATAAGAAACTACTGAAGACCCTGACCCATAGTTCTAGGGATATTTCTAGTGGCTTCTGAAATGTTATGTTTGCCTAACCCATTCATATCTTCTTTTCTCAGAACTCCACAGAGGTGAGAGCGTCCAGGACAAGCAGGTGAAGGAGGCACGTACCAAGTGCCGCACCATTGCCTCCCTGTTGACTGACGCACCCAACCCTCATGCCAAAGGTGTGTTGATGTTCAAGAAGCGCCGGCAACGCGCGAAGAAGTATACACTTACTTGTTTTGGCAGTGCAGACGACGCCAGCTTCTCCCGCAGCGAGACAGAGGACGAAGAGGAAGAGGGAAGCAGCTTCCCAGGAAGTGAGTCAGAACTTGAAGAAGAAGGATTCGCCGCCTCCACTGAGCCTGATCCAATCTGGGACAGTGGCTACCTCGACTTGCTGGACAAGAGATCCTCAGCCTGCATTGAAGACTTTGACATCTCGTTACAAAACAGCCCAGGGCTGAACATGTCAGGAAAAGGTGCGCAGCTGTTTGAACAGCAGAGGCAGCGAGCAGCAAAGCCAGCCCCACCGAAGCCAGTCTTAGCACCGCTATCGCACATGTCAGATGAGCAGCTTGCAGAGATGGCAGCTGAGATGTCACTTCCACCTCCACCCACCTATACAGCTCCACCTGCACCACCCTTGACTTCAGGCTTGGTGAATGGGGATGCACCAGTGGTGAGTCGCACCAGTCTGGTGCTTACTCCTCCGGGCCATGCAGCCCTGCCAACTATGCCAACTGGTGGACCTGATACTGTGGACTTGCAAGCTGGTGGAGGTGTCCACAACCGGACTGCCAGGCCATTTGCCCCAGGCTGTGTGACCAACCGGGCCTCCACTGCTCCTGTGGTGTTCCGACCCAGCCCTGCCCGGAAGGCGGTGTCAGTGGCCAACATGCCAGCTGCCTTCTCTTCTTCTAGTGGACCAGAGGTGAAGCGAGCAGTGTCTTCCACCTCCCTCTACATCCCCGCTCGGCCCGCCACTGTGAGTGGACCACCCTCAGCAGGGGCATCTCATCTCTCTCCACGCACCTCTGTCTCTGCGGCCTCCTTCCCCTCCCCATCCCCTTACTCAGCCTCTCATCCTGCTCCTCATTCGGCTCCCCTCTCCCCTCCTGCTCTAGCACCCTTTCCCCAGGCCCCTGTGCAAACGCCATCCTTCTCCCAGGTTCCTGTCAAACTTCCATCCTTTTCCCAAACCCCTGTACAGGCCCAGCCCTTTAACCCACCTCCTCCTAACATGACCCAACCCTTCTCTACACCCCCAGCCATGACTGCTGCTGCTGCTGCCCCATTGGGGGTCTCTAACCCTCGTGGCACACCCTACTCTCCCCAAGAAACTCAACCCTACTACCCTCCCCAGTCAATGGCCTTCAATCCTCCTCCTCCTCCTCCACCTCCTCTTGTACCAACCAAACCCTATTCCTCACCTCATGTCCAAGCTACACCTTTCTCTGCTCCACCCAACCCAAATGCACCCCTTTCACCTCCTTATCAGCTGAATGCACCTTTACCACCACCCTCGATTATGACAATGCCCTATCCCAAGCCTCTGGCCAACGTTGCCAATCCGTTCCCTTCAACTCCTGTTTCTGCTCCTTATGTACCATCCCAGCAAACTCCTGTCTCTCCCTCAAACCCACAGCTACCCACAGCACCTAAAGTGTCTTTTAATCCCTATGTTGATGTGTCAGCCTCGCCTCAACCCCCCACCGTTCCGTCACCTCAGCCATACCAGCCAGTGAACGCAGGGCCAGAGGGGATGACATCTCGAGAGCAAAGGATTGCAGTGCCAGCGTCACGTACTGGCATCTTGCAAGATGCTCGGAGGCGAAGTAGCCGCAAGCCCATGTTTAGTGCCCCAGAGGAGAAGAAAGGCATTTCTCCAAATCCTGCACTGCTAAACATGGTGCAAAACCTGGATGAAAGACCTCGAGGTGCCCATGATCTTGGCTTTGAGTCGGGCCCGGAGGAGGACTTCCTCAATTTGGGTGCAGAAGCCTGCAACTTCATGCAGGCTCAGAGAGCCAGCAGGCTCCCTCCTCCACCTGTGGCACCCAAGCCATCACGAGCCATCCCTCCATCTCCCCCAGTCTCCCTGCAGACAGGAGGCAAGGGTGCTGAGCTGTTTGCACGCCGGCAAAACCGCATGGATCGTTATGTGGTGGACAAGCAACAACCACATCCGATGTCCCCTGCCCAGCCAAGAGATGCCTCCCCAACCCCATCCCTTCCCTGTTCCTGGAAATATTCCTCTAACATCAGGGCCCCACCTCCCATCAACTACAACCCCCTGGTCTCCCCCTCCTGCCCGCCTGTTGCCCAACGCACCCCTAAAGCCTCTGCGGCACCTCGGGTTGCACAGAAACCAGGCATGAAAGCCATTGACTTCATGAACCACCAGCCCTATCAGCTGAACTCCTCCCTTTTCAGCTATGGAGGTGGAGTGCCTCAGGCCCAACAGCAGCCGCAGGGGGCCTCTCTCACCACACCCCGACAGGTGCCAGTCAAGGCAGCGCGCGTCTATGAGATCAAGCGCTTCTCCACACCCACGCCCATGTCGGCCCCCACCTCCCTGACACCAACTGTCATCGTACCACGCTCTGCCACCACACTGGCTGAGCCCATCTGGAGGTCTGAGGTGGCATCCCCACCGCCTCAAACTCCAGCCCCTGCTCCTTACACCCCGGTGCCCGCCCATCACAACCAAGCTGCTGCTCCTTACACTCCTGTTCCTCATCCCCCAGCACCATCAGTAGCTCTACCTGCACTGCCCCATCTGAGCACTGCACCCATTCATAGTCAAGCCCATGTCCAAACTCCTTCCCAGGTATATGGCTCCCAGTTCCAGGCTGCCAAGCAGTTCAAGAGCGCCCCTGAGCTGAGTCCCCTGTCGGTTAACCCAGCCCTGCGCTCCAGCAGCACTCAGCCCCTCAGGGTGCCCCGTCCACGATTCAGCACCTCCACCGCTGGTCTGCAGCCCAATGTGTGGAGGCCTGGCTCAGTGATTCACTAAGAGAGATGACGACGAGAGTAAAAAGCAAAGAATAGTGTCTAGCATGTGATCCACACATATAACATGCTTTTATTATATTTCCTGACAAAAACATCACATATAATAATATTATTTTCTTTCACTTATCTAACTCTAAGTGTCTAGTCACTTGGAATAGTGGAATTAATCGAAAATAATCAGTTTTCAGTTAGTATATTTGTTTTTGTGAGGTGATCAGTGGCATGCTAACAGTATACAAGTAAATTTAAACTGTTCTGTATACTTACTCTCACTGCCATACAAATGGCAAGGCTGACAGAAAAATAAATATTTAATTTTAAGTGCACACATCCTCACATACCCTAATATTAAACCTACATGAACTCACAGTATTATTTATGGAACAGTTTGAGCATAAAAGGAACATGTCCTAAAAGGAACGGCTGCAGTTGAAGACACAGTTTTAATTACATGGCCATGTGTTTGGGTTCATTTTTGTCTGTTTTTTTTTTTTTTTTCAAACATTAATGTATGTCATCTTTTGCTACCTAGATATTTCTCTGCATATAATTGTAGAACTTGCATATTGTATTATTTTTCCCAGCCTTGGCTGACATGATGGATTCAGTGGTTTTCTTTATTTCACGGCTCCCTGATTTTGCTCTGGATTGTTTATGGTTCCATAGAGCTTCTATCTGTCACTGCCTGAGATGCACCCCAGCTACTGTTAGCATCCTTGCTGCTATTCAGTCTCACAGACACTGTTAATGTCTATGCAGTTTTTTTTAGGGACACCAGGAAATGCCATGGATTTTTGTGTTCTGTTTCTGAAGTTCTGTGAAATATATACCTTTTGTGGTGGCTTATGTTTATGTTTTGGTAATGACTGGGGCCAAACAGAGGGGAAAACAAGTGAAGACAAACAGCATCATCAAAGACGATGGTGATGACAAGGTAGTTCTTTACAAAAGCATCAGATGAAAAGTGGAGGAGGGAAAAATAAGTGAGAAGGAGTAAAAATAGTCCACAGTGTCTCCCAGAGAAGCAGGTCGAGAGGAAATGTGCGTGACTGTGTGTCATGTTTTTCTGTTGTTCAGTCTTCTGTGTCTGCCAGTTCACCTGCGCTCACCTCATCCGCCACTTTAATGAAACCAGTGACAGATGAACAGACGCTCAGATCAATGAAATAATGAATCTGTCCCTGGCAGTGACAGCGAGCCACTGACTCTGACAAACCCCTTGGCGTCTAGCAGCACAATGAATAGAAAGCACAGCGCAGAAAGTCTGCAGATTTAGAAAGGATACAGATTTTTTTTTCAGGTGAGACTAGAGGTGCCTTACGTTAAAGGCTCACAAAAAAATGTATGTGCACCAGAATGGACAAGGAATAGGAGACAGTGTATGTATAGGCAATTATCTTGAAGATGCTTTGAATAATTTATCCTTCTCCGTTGGATGATAAACCTGAGGCTGTGTATGGCCAGGGGGAGAGACTCGTTTCCATTCGTATTACCCTGAGAGTCAAACCTCAGGAGGCCTGTTAGCAATCCCATGCCCCTCTCGGAGCTCCAGAGGCACTGGGTGAGACAGGACTGTGTGACTGAGAATGACAGTTCCACAGCACACATCACCTGGGCCAGGCCATCGCTGATGAGCCCACACAGTAGCCCATCTCCCTGACCTTTTGGAATGAATCTTGTAATGTGCAAGGTGTACAGACTCTGTGGGTATATACGTTTGAGGACTAGACTAGAATAGGCTGTGGCATTTACAGTGAAGGAGATAAAAAGGCTATATAATGAGTCTAAAGCAGGTAATAGGAGTATCTATAAGTGAAAGCAAAGCTGATCTCTGCAGCTTTGTAGGCTGCTAGTGCACCATTGCAGAGTCAGTGCCTTGCTGTGAGCAGGGAAAGCATAAGAGAGATGTAACTCTGAGCATAAAGGGTACACCTACTTTTCCCTCTGTTTTACACGTTTGTCATCAACATGTGATTTTGCTTTTTGTGTCATCTGAATAGGTGTTTTCATGTAACTTTTTTTTTTTTTTTTTTAGATTTTTATAGTTGGCTAAATATAGTTGAAGTCTATGAAATCTAGAGCAAGAAACTGCTAATGAAAAACTAGGTAGGTTTTGGAGGTATAAGACATGCTTGTCCTTGCTTGGGAGTCAGGGTTTGGGGGTATGGAGAGATGGAGAGGCCAAGGAGAATAAAAATAGAACTGAATTCCCAGCTGACTGTCTCCTCTTACTTCACCTGGTCTGTCCACATCTCATCTTTCTCACCATCTTTATTCCACTTTTTTTCTTTTCCTCTAGACTTAAGCATATAAATGCTTTTCCATTCACTCTCCCTAAGTGGATTAGACAGATTAAAGGCTGTCATTTTGCTTCAAGGTCATCCACATCTGGAGGGTGGTGCACTGTCCCATACTGACCAAACGGTGTAGCTGTTGCCCAGCTGGACCTGTGAAGATACTGTACTCAGTCATGGAAGATATACAGCAGAGTACGAGGAGAGTACACAAGTAACACAAAATCACTACATTAACATATTTCACAGACATCTATATTATAAAGACATCTTATTACTGAGCCTAGATATTATTAGAAAAATATTTTTTTCTGTATGTGAAGAACACATACATTATAAATGTAACAATAACAGTGTATTGATACTTAGTTAAAGTTTAAAAAATAAAATATTTTTAAGTGTTGAACAATTACATACATTAGTAATGGATAAGTTGGTACTTTAAATTTCAATTTTAGTATCTAATAGGATGTGGATATATTTGCCCATATGCTTCTGGCTTTGCACTTATAATTGTCTAGCTCTCGGATATAAGATGGAATGGTTAACAGCTGGAAAATATAGCATAGTGCACTTAAAATGGTGGACACAAATAGCCACAATGGTGCATTTAAAAAATATCTGCTCCAGTTCTGATGGTGATGAAGATGATGAAGCATGGGAAGCCAAATGTTTCTCCATTCCAGCCTCCGCCGATCCAGTAAGTTGCTCCCTCATGCCCTGAACCTAGTGTCAGAGGCTCGTCTCATGTGATGGCATTAGTGTCCAGCTGCAGCTTTTACAGATCACCACCTGAGTTCCTCTGAGTGCTGCTCAGCCCTGCAAGGACGCTGACTGGCAAGTGTCCCTCATTATGTGCAAACTGGAGCCCAGGTCTCTGATTAATGATGACCCGCATAGGCATTCCCACATCACAAACAGATTCCTCTCTGACTGAACAGACTATTGTCTGTTCTGATCTGATTTGTCAGTCTTCACCCTGAACAGTTCTCATGTGTGCAGTAAACACCTGGCCTTCAATTGCCTACGGCTTCCCCAAGTTTGATAATTTCCCAGAGTGGTGCGTTAGATAACACCAGGCAACCAATGATCCTGGTCCTCAGGAAATGCACACCATTGTTGTGACATATTTGTCACAACTGTTATAACAGTAGATGCATGGCAAAACAATACTCACAGGCTGGATTGAAGCCACTGAAAGGAATTGCGTTTGCAAAGATTTATTACTCTTGAGGCATGTGCAGGTGTGCGTGTATGATGCAAAATGCATCAGACTATTCTCCTTCACCGTCTCATGGAGGCCACTGATATTTATTGGCCTATACTGGAGGGGGCTGCACTGACAATATGGCTGCTGGCTTCATTTGGCTGGCCAGCTTTTATCATGGGTTGGCACGCAACCCAACACCCCATTAGCAAGGTACACACAGTAACACCTCTAGGAACACTTGCCTTTCATCTCTCTGTCTTTAGAGTTGCTGCCTCCAATGCACAAATATCATTCATACATCTAACCAACATAAATACCTACAGCACAGTTTACAAGCACAACAGATTAAATCATGCATTCTAGCAGCTGCGGGAATCATGTCAGACACAGACATGGAGGTAGTTGATTTAGTATCTGATATAGTGTTTCATTGGCATTACTGTAAGCTTGTTGTTGGCTACACTGGCCCCAGGTCAGCTGAAGTTGTGTTTATCAGCAACGAGTGATGAAGAGTTGAGAAAAAGATCAGTGGTAAAATATGGAGACAAACTACCACTGGTTCATGATGAAAATTCAGCACTTATATTTATGCAAGATTGGAGGCAGCCTAATCCACTTTATTTCTAATAATAGCAAAATGATAATGATAATTAAATATCTCCACATTCAAAGTGTAAAAGTGTGAAATTTTGACTCCAAACTGGTTAATGTTTTTTAATTAATAAATATCAGTGTCATTTGTACTGCAAACAACAGTGCATACATTGCAGTACATATTGTGTGTGCATACAGAGGGATAGTAAGCCATTTCTATTTTCATGTTCTCATTTTTTAGAGCTTCACAAATTTGAAGGAGCAATTGTGTTGAAGTAAAACACAAATGACCACCTAAATTTCATTTTCTAATGATGATTAAAGACAGTGCAAATTAAATAAAAACTTTCATAGCCATTTTTAGCTTATTGCCTTATTGTTTAAGGACCCTAAGTGCTGTTAATAGGCACAGAACCAAGAAGAATTGGAACATAAACCTAATAGGCAAGTGGCAGCTAAAGCTAACCAATTTCTTTTACTTGCTATGAGAAGTCCCTGCCAAAACATGTATATTGCTCAAAAGGAAACAGACCATAAATCATATTTTGCCTGTGGTATGAACATTTTAGGACTTAAAAACATTTTAGAACCGTATGTTTAGGTTCTTTTGGTGTGCCGAATATAGGTCACAAATGATGAGCTATCGCAAATAATAAATCATCTTGTTTGAACTCTGAAACTTTAGCAACTTTACCGTCATGAGTCCTGTCCTATGACCCCCTCTATGCTCTTTGGCCTGGGATCATATGCCACTCCTGCTAATTTTAGCTGCTGTTTATGGGACCTATACACATAGTAGGTACCATTGAAGCATCTGTCCAAAACAATGGTTCCCTTCACTTTGCCCTTTTACTCGAACACAAAAGTTACTGGCCTGCTTCTTAAATTTTAACAAAGAGGCAGATTTTGTATTCTGACATAATATTATTAGCAGTAAAGTGGTCTCATCTACATAATTGCAGTAGGCCCTCAAAGACAGAGTCAATACTGGATAAAAACATCTAATCCTTAACGGCAATGTGCTGAAAATTTTAAATTGAATAGTTAAAGTTATGTGGAGCTAGCCTGGCTCTCACACCAAGATGTAGAATTTTATGCGTCACAGGAAGTAGGGATGTGCCCAAGCCTGATCCAAACATTTCAATATACAGCCAAGTTCATATAATGCTTATAGATTTACATTACACGTTTGTTTACAGTCTGTGATCATTCAGTGAGTTTATGAAAACCACTTTTAAAGGGATAGATCGGTTTTTAACACATTGAGCCCCTTTCACAGGTTGTCTAAAATGCAATAAAGTGGTTGACATCGAAATTTTGACGATTGCTTCTGTCTCGGCTATTTAGTCGAGTAGCACTTTTTTAAAACCAGTGTTTAAAGGATAGAAACAACAAATGCCCATTGCTAGCCATTTTAAAGGCAGGCAGAGGTGATTCTATATTTCCCAAATAGCCCAGACAGGAGCAATCATCAAGATTTTGGTGTCAACCACTTTATTTCATTTTAGACAACCTGTGAAAGGGGCTCAATGTGTTAAAACCGAACTATCCCTTTAACATCTGGTTTAAATTGCTTCTATTTTTTTTCCTAAAGTTTATGGAAATAGTTATGAACAAAACATTCTAGTGCCCTGCTTATTTAGTTATTTGTTCCTTTATTTTTAAAAAACCTGGTCTGTAATCCTTAATGATCTTATAATAAAGTTAACTGTTATCTAGTACTAACATAGCATGATTCATAAAATATTAGATTCAATAGTTTTTGTCAAATAACTGTATTTTCTGGTGGATAAAAAGTGTCTGCAAAGAACCCAAACACTTCAATATAAACATAAACAAGTTGCAATATGCCTTGTCTCTGAATTAAAATTAAACTCCTTTTCTATTTAACTCATAGTCAAAGGTCAATTTTAAGTGCTCCTACTCATTGGAATAAAGAACCTCTTATATTAGTCATATCTTCAATGCCTCATATGGTTAATCTACTGGAATCATTAGTAAAAGAAATTAGCTGGCAAAGGTGTACTTTAATCTGTGTAAATAGGTAAGCTAAAACTGTCCTGTTTTGCATATAGCCTTAGCCGAATACATAAATATGAATGTAAACTGTTGCTAATGTGTCCTGAGCCTTAGGTAGTAGGTCTGTGGGTTCCCCACAGGCATTGACCATGCAGTAGTACTCCCACCACCCAGACATTTGGGCTCCATTTTAGGCCCCCACCCCATCTACCACCACACCTCGATCATGTCGGATCTTGCACGCGCTCCCTGGCTATTTATAGGGCTGTTAATACCCGAGCATTTGGTCAGACAGCTAACAGCTAACTCAATCTGTTTTTTTACAGTGTGATTATAAAGCAAACATTTGAAGACAACAGGAAGATCTACAAAAACTCATCATAGGTAGCCCCTATGAGGTACTTTCCCATTTTTGTTCACAGCACAAACTACATAAAAAACTGCTGAATATGATCTCGTTTCTTCAGACAAAAACCGAGGACAGGCTTGATTTAGGTGCTTGGCATTCCTGGCATTACACTAGAGACTGAGCCGGAAGACTGTTTCTTCCTTTTGTTCTATGTTCTCCACTGTACAGCTACAAACTTTTGGCCTCTATGGCTGTCTAGAACCAGGTTCTGAAGGTCTACCGCTATAAGTTGCCTCAGGTTTCTTCCAGCATAAGCAGCATTTTTGCAGGCATGGGGTGAGCAGTGTCTGTTGACTTTCTTTCTTTGGAACATGTAGTCCCTATTTTGGCTGAGACCTTTTCTTAGAGGAGATCTTCAATAAAACTCTTAAAGATTAAAGCTTGTGTGGTAATGTCTGCCAAAGCACAAATCTCAAGGGATGATGCTCACTTGAGAGCAAAATTTTAAATAGCAAACTGGTCAGAAATAAGCCAACTGAAAAGATCATACAAATTGAAATTGAAGAGAGGAATGGAGCAATTCACAACCCCTACTCCCCTATACTGTCCGTATGCCTTGACTGTAAGAGGGCCCCTCTCAAAACTCCTCTCACTTTGTTGATCTATATATAGTGATGAGAAGCATCTGCAAGAAAGTATCAGTCTCGGATCACCAGTGGCCTGTTTCCTTAGGCCATGCTGCTTTGTAGCAGGCAGCTCAGAGAACCCCCCATCCCCCAGAGCCCCACCCCCCCCCCCCCCCCCCCCTTCCCCAACACATACTCCCCAAAGACCTGCTGTCTCTGCCACTGCTTGGGTTACACTCTTCCTGGGATGTAGAAGAGCAAGGCAAGAGCAAGTGCAAGAGTGGTGGCTCCGGGACGTGCCAGAAACACTGGGATTGTGGAATAATCCAAAGCTGCTTCTCTCTTGGAACTTTCTGGGTCTATTTTGAAGTGGGTTTTAGTTCTTTTTTTTAATCCCAGGGACTCTTTTGGTGTTAGGTAAGAGGGCCTTTGGATGCTTCATGCTTGCATGGATTTCAGACTTTGCATGTCTTCCCATTCAGGCACGCCATCCGTCTTGAAACTTGTTGGAGACTTGTTGCTCGGGATGGCTTATGAGGACAATTCCCTGTGGTGTGACCATGATTTAAATATCTGATACTGCGCAGGCCCTGGGACCGACGTACTGCCAACACACACCATAAACTTCATCAGGATCCTCAAGAACTTTTATAAAGATCCGATAATGCATTTGTGGTCTTTTTAAAATTTTATTTTGTACCAAAGAATTTGGCAAACATTACACACTATTACACTATGCCCTATACACTTGCGTGCCATGTTTTCCTAGATTACTTACAGTACACATAAAACTTTGACCCTTTACGAGGGTGGCACTCGGTGTGAAGAATGACTTTCACATATCTTCTGAAAGTATTTAAAGTGGTGACATAAAGTTGAAGACACTTACAGTAGGACTTATCTAACTTTACATAATATTTAAATGATCATACACGCTTTTTTTAAAGTCCACCACACAAGTAGCAGGAACATCTGGGAATGTGCTGACTGCATTTCTTCCTGCGGGTTATGGATTTATATAGTTTGCTAAAACCGGAATACCCCAGCACGTAACAGGAGCTGGAGATGTAGCTTGGTGCTTGGTTTATAGTCACTTCTCAGCTTCCAAATGAGACTTCATGACGAACATGATTTACTCACATTTTTATAGCTAATGCTTAATTGCACTGAACTTTGCGTACTTGGTCATAAAGACAGACATCTTGAAAGACTGCTTGGTTGTTGTCTTTGTTACACAGGGACTATAAGCACTGAACTGGTACGTTGTGTTGTGGGCAGCCCAACTAACCCAAGTCTAATAATATGTAAAAATAAATTTGCCACAGATTAATCACTTTATGTTTGTTGTAGTAGCTAGTTGTGTGGTTGCCCCTTGCTATCAGACTTTGGCTGCATGTTACCTCCATCATTACTAACAGCTACTGTTGTGTCCCTTGTATTTCCATAGACATGCCTCTGTCCGCCCCTGCCCCTCCTAACAAGAGGAAAAAGCCCTCTAAGATCATCACTGATTTCACAAACATCACACAAGAGGGTAAGTTTTCCTACTGTCCCACAAGTTGTTGAGTTGGCAGCTATTGACCGAGTTCCCACACATCCATTAGCTATTAGCAATTAGCGTTCCCTTTCTCTTAGTGTCTGTAGACGACACTGATGAAGTGGTCAGTCGGACTGGGCAGCCAGTGCTACTGTGTGAGAGCTCTGAATTCACACAGATGGCGAGGTAACTGGTGCCCTGGTGCCATCAGCTTACCTCTCTCTCTCTGTTCTCAGCTCCACAGTTTATTTTCCCTCCCCTCCTTGGGCCCACTCCCTCACCCCCACAGAGACATGTGACTCAGCCTGTGATGCATGGCAGAATGTTCTAAAATGTCACAGCCCATTATAAGTTACCCACTCCGGTATCTTCTATCCCCGAGTCCCCCCTCTCCTTCCCTCTCCCCGTCCGTGCTCGAGGAGGCTGTATTGCACGCTGTTCTCAGCATCAGGGACACTGATGTATACCCTCTCCCAAGCTGGACCTTTTGCTTTTTGCTCCAGCCAGCAGCAACTCAATACCCTTTGCATACTTCACACCAGCCTAAGGATAAGGCCTTAATTGCATCGGACTTAAAACCTAATACAGTTTCTAAATGCTTGTAGTGTCATGGAAACTAGATCCAGGATGGACGCCGCAGTGTGAATTTTCAATTTGCCTGTCTGTAATGCGGTTCTCACACTCTACCTTTCAATGCAAACATTAAAAATATGCCGGTGCCTAATTGTTTCACTAACCAGTAGTTGTCAAATATACACATAAAAAATTGACACCATGTACTTGTTTATACAATAAGTTAAATATAGATCGTATTTAACATTATTATCTTCACTCAGGTCTCAGAGATACTTGGTAAACTTCATCTGGAAATTTGTGATGAACTATTTATGGGCAAACAAAGCAAAGAAAAATGTCTGTCCACGCCTGTAACACACACACAAATGCGAGTATAAACACACACACACCCACACACACACAGGCATGCACACTCTCTTTCTCTCTCTTGTCCTTTCTCTAATGAGCCATACTGGTGCACACACCTCATCCTTACTGCTCCAGGGCCTCAGAGCTTATAGTAAGCACATACGGCTCACAGCTCATATAGGAAGCACATAGCAAACTCACCTCATTTAGAAAACAACTGCATCCGTACATTCTGCATCATTCATTCTGGCTTACATATATACTATCTATAGAAAATAAACTCCCTCTCACTGCTACACAAAAACAGTTACAATTTTCCCATGCAGTAACAACAGTGTGGTCCAAAACAAGTGCTTAGGGAGGTGCTTTGATACGCATAGGTAAAACAGAACAGATGGCGCAATGCATGTTTACCCACTGGACCTGGACTGGACAATGAACCTGTCAGTGGTGTTTAGTTGATCCCATCCGAGCATGCAATAATTGAATTTCATGTTGGTTTCGCTCATTTCCAAAGAACACAGATTCTGTTCGACACACCTTTTAGCCTCAGGTCCTGGCTGAGCATTTGTTAATGTCACCCTGTTATTGGAACTGTCCTGCATTGTCACAGTGGTGACAGCAGCAATTAACCTTTGGCTATATTTCAATGTTACAGCACCTTTGTTAAGATTGCCTTTTACAAAAGCACACAAGTCTAGCTGTCAGTTAGAATCCCTTTTGGTAAAATACCCCAAATGCTTTTTCATTGCAATCAAAATCCTTCAATAAAACAATCCCTGTCTTAATTTCCTGACTATCCTGCTGAAATTGTGTTTTTAATGAAAAGAGAAAAAAACACAGGAAAGGTGGTGAGATCCTTCCATACGTTTAAGGATATCTGTAGGGTATCTAATTAGGACAAGATTAAAAATGGCACACTACAAAGTCTGCCTGTCCTTTCTGTGTCCTTAAGCCTTTGTCTTTGCCTCATATAGCTGATCAGGACTCTGACCCTGAAGCCAATGAGTTTGACTTGGGCACCAAGATCAAGACCCCCAAGGACTTGATGCTCGAGGAGCTGTCCCTGATGAAGAACAAGGGCTCCAGAATGTTCCAGATGCGTCAGCAGCGCGTTGAGAAATTCATCATCAGTGCAGAGAATTTGGTGAGGCACTCGCACTAGACCGCACAGTATGCGATGATGGAAACTGAAAAATCAATATGGCAATATTTTTTCAATGCACTGATACTCAATAGTTATCAACATTTTTGTTCACGGATAGAGACAGTTCCCTATAGGTAAAGATAATGTGTATCCATTAAAGGAGTCCTCTCTAAGACCTTGACTGTTAATGAACGGATGCACAGTAGCCTGGTCACTTAGGGTTAGGTATGTGTAGAACGCTCCCTAACACTCTGCACTTGAAATTCATCACTTTCTGAATGGTGTGCATAACACGCACACACAAACATGCACACATTTGATTATTTTACAAGCTAATCACATCTGTGTACATCCCCAGGAGAATCTCCAGGACCTGGCCCCTACCCTCGGCTGTGAGATGTTCCCTCCAATCCCCCCAAAGCATATTATGCCTGCAGTTAAAGGTACCTTCCCTCCCTTCCACACCGACAATATTTCCATTACTTGATTAGGAATTCCTTACACAAAGCAATACCAAAGAGTAGGGGTCACTGTTACATAGTTTAGGAGGCATTGTAGGTATATTTCGTGGTATATTAAATCTGTCTTTCTGTGCAGAGGAGGTGGATGAGGCTGCCGAAAAGGAGAAGAGGAGGCGTGAATATGTCAAGACGTACATGTCTCCATGGGAACGCGCCATGAAGGGAGACGAAGAACTCCGGGCGACAATGCAGCCAAAGATGCCTGGACCCCAAGTGCACAAGGACATGCCGAAGTACAAAAGTTTCAACAGGTAATATATCAGGCAGACTGCAGACGTGTCAGCAGGTCGTCATACCTCAGCCTTACCCTGTTAATCCAATGTCTATATGAACAGATGGAGAATAACTAGAGAACAGTGTTAAGTACAATTCATTAAACTCTTGTGGAGTACAAAAGACAGGCCGACATTATACCTACAACCCCCAAATTTCTCCATTGCTGACAATGCACATGTTTGTACTGTTTCTGTTGCATCAGTATCTGTCCATAGTACACTGTTCATTTGTGCAGTACCGGATTTAGGCTTTTCACTAGTCAATTAGAGCTCATTTCAGTCCATGCAGACAAAATCCACTACGGTAAATGTAGCTGCACAGAAGAAGAGTTGGCAGTGCGATGGGTGATGTAGCCAAAAATGTGTGACACTGGAGCTAATCCATGATCCTATTGTATGTGTCCCAGGACATCTATGATCCCCTGCTTCTTTTTTTTCACACCCTTCAGGACAGCATTACCCTTCGGAGGCTTTGAAAAGGGCTCCAAGCTGTTGACCTTCCAGCCACCAGAGCTGAAGGCCCCTGAGGAGCCCGAGCCAGTGCAGGTGCTCCAGTGTGACATCCGCTCCCGACCCTCCTTCAACCGCACGCCCATCGGCTGGGTGTGTAACGATGAGCACAGTCACATCCACATGGAAATGGATCCATTTGATGGGGAGACCGACGACCTTTGAAGATCTTATCCACAGCAAACTTCTCCCAGTCACTCACTCACTCACAACACACATAAACATACTATGACCCATACATAGATGCATGCAGGTATGACACAAAGGCGCACATTCAAAGGCAGACTGCACCCCCAATACAAGAGGGACCTTGCAAGCATGGCCCCTGCTTATACATAAAAAAACTGTGATGGTCTTTTCTTGCTTGCCTGCAGTGGTTTACTTTATAGGGAAAAGGGAATAAAGTATGTTATGCTAACTTCACATATCGGCTTTTACACTCCCGTTTCTAGAAGTTATCAATGGCTTGATTAGAGCACTGGATTTAGAGGTTTAAGATGATAAGATGCCAATGAGACCTAAAGAAATTAAAGCCTATCCTTCATTGTTTCTGAGTATTATTACATTAAACGTTTTTTTGTGATGTAAAGACAAGGCTCTGCTTCTTTGGTTAGAAATGGGTTGTCTACACTTTCAAGTTTGTTATAGGGCATTTACCTTTTCTCTCCCTGAGAAGTGCTCCAGCACAGCACCATGTCCCCTGGCAGTCTCTAAGTTAAGAGTGTCGCTCATCCTTTAAGGTCGATTTGAGGTTTGGGTACGGAGCAGTTGGAAGCCAATTTCATGCCCCGAACACCGAATTACAAAATAGAGGCTTTGTAATTACGTAACTGTTGTTCTTATGAGTGCGTAGGGTCGGGTTCCGCTAGATGGTAGCAGGAGGCCCAAATCGTAGCTCAAATGCGATGATGTCAACGCAAGGCAGAAAAACAGCACACTCTCGCGAGAGCTTGTTACTTTGGCTGCAGCGCTGGATGGCGCTGGCGGAGACTCGAGGATCTGAGATTCTCCCGGGTTGCGTTCGGGGAGGACACGGGACCGCATCTGAGTTAAGGCAAGAGGTGAGTGAGCGCTTGTTACACGTGATTAACGGTGACAACAACATCGGAACTCGGAGGAGGTTTTATAAAAATGAAAAAGCCTGTTAAATTAGCATACAAGTGTAACTTGACAAGCACTTACGCTCGTTGATGATGTACAGATGTTACCCAGCTCTTATGACTCTGAACCAGACCTCGGCATGTGAACAGGATGCATAGTCGTTTTTATGTCCTAGGCAACGGAGCGCATTGCAACGCTGTTGTGCCAACGACTGCCCTTTTTGCAGGTAGCTGGATGAGCTAACGTTGCGGTCTGCACAGTCACACTCAGCATCTTGCCAGAGCACTGGCTAGTTATTGAGCAGTTTTCTGGCAGACTGAGGCTGCCGAGTCGTAAAAGCGTGGGAATTTTGGCACCTTGGCTTTTATATATTGCTTTGTTTAAAAAAAAAAACAGAAAACATAAAGCTGACATGATGGCGTATTAAATCTTTGCAGCGTGATGATTTTATCGGACATTACACATGGAAAAATATACTTGTTGAATCAACAACTCCGTATGGTTGTACGACCCGGGTTCATATATTTTTCTGGAACAGGTTCATGTATGCATTTAGCAGTTCTGTTGCTGTCCATCACCAGAGACAAAACGCAAGCACCTTAACATTTGACATGACGGCATCAGCACATGTAGGGCACTCGCCATCGCTTGTGGAATCGAGGTTGCTCTGTAATGCGGTGACTCAAGCGAATGTGACTTATTCGTGCTTTTGGGTACACCTTTGTTGTGCGGTAGAGATGATGACACTATGTACTGACACGCTGTAATTATTTTGTGATAGGCAGGGCAAGTAAAGTGGTCTAGAATATTTCAGCGTGCGTCTATTTAAACACACGCTTATAGAACCACTAATAAAGAATCTGATAAAGTCAAGAATTGTCCCTTTTTGTGCTCAAGGGAGCCTTAACGAGTGGAGTTGTGGTTCATTTGTAGTTTATATTGTTGATGGATGCACAGTATAATACAGAGGTTGTACATTTTTTTTGCTTGGTCAGCACTCCAGAAATTGTCTCTCTGACAGGTGCAACATTCATCACTGATGTCTCTTCAGCAATGGCTGTGACAGTGACACTGATTGTCCATTTGTATGGAGGCATGAATTGGCAACAGGGTTTATCAAAGAATGTCTGAGTGTGCTATGTGTCAACACAGAGGGTTCTGTCCTAGCTTGGAAAAGGCTGGACATCCTGATAGTAACAATTCTCAAATGTGGAAAGCATAGTAGATTTTGTTATAGGGCTCAGGATGGAGTTAACAGTGTTGAAGTGAGTACTGTTAGGTGATGCATGTCAGACTAGCTTATCTATTGATGTGTGTGTGTGTGTGTGTTTGTGAGTGTGCATGTGTGTGTGTGCGAGACCACACCTTACTCTAACTCCAGAGAAAGGTGAGGCCTTGTTTGAGGTCAAGGGTGAGGGGTCAGGAAGGCTTGTGTGGGTGATGGGAAAATGAACAGGGAGTGCTGTGAAGGCTCTGCAGGTTGTAGATGTCAGCAGTGGGATTGTAAAGCTGTTTTAAGCCGCCCCCTGGCACGTCACTCTGAGGGTTTACTGCAGGGAGGGCAGAGGCAGAAAAGATTGGATTTTTATCAGCTTGTGCAATTTAAATGTTTCTCCCTCTCTCTCTCTCTCTCTCTCTCTCTCTCTGTCTCTCTCTCTCTCTCTCTCTCCTTCTTTCCAGGACAGGATTTAGAAAAAGGTTTGGTGGTACTGGCTGGCTGTGTGGTGAAGTGGCTGATGTGACCCTGAACCAAGACGGGCAGGCATTGTGTCGTTCAGGCTAAAGGTATGGAGCTGCAGTAGGTTGTAGCCTGTGCTAGAGAACTGTAAAGCATTGATTACTTAAGAACGTTTACTAAGGTTGTGGTAGTCAGTCCTCATGTTAGCCTGCTCCATGCAGTCTGGTCTGGTGGTTAGCAGGTGTCAGCAGGCAGAGTTGCTGTAGCACACAGTGCTGCAGTAGATGGGAATCTTACAGTACTTGCTTGCTCTGTACTGTCATTTTTTACCTTGTAAGCAGACTTAATATAACACGATGTACCTGTTTTTTTTTTAAATGTCAAACTGGTAAGATTTTCCTGTAAAAATGTTGTTAACAAGGGCAAATGCGCAGCTAACACAGATGGAAGGGAAGTAGCAGGTGCCCAGGATGTGGAGCCACGATTGGACCAAAAAAGAATAGATCCACAGACTCTGATGCTGTCCACTTAAGCTGGAAATTGTTCTTCTGTTTTAGTGTTATGTTTTAATGAAAAGGTTTTTTTTTTTTTTTTTTTTTCTCTGTTGGGGCTGACTTGCTGGAGTAGACAAGAATAAAATCCAAAGCAGCATTCACATAAAGGAGAATTCTCTGCCTTCAGCTGATCTGACGCAAAGCCAATTTTCAACACATTCATGGGTGGGAGAGAGTGAGTGAGTGAGAGAGAGAGAGAGAGGGGAGAGTGAGAGCTGGCACCACCCTCCCTGCCTGTCATTTCACTTTATCCCCATCACTGCTTTCATGGTTGGCATCACATGATACGACGGAGTGCATGCTAAATGAAGATTATAGGGAAACATGAGAGGAATGCATATTGTTGGCCTTAAAACCATCTGCGTGTCTATCCATCATCAGCTTGATAGCGGGAAACAGGCCATGGCACTGAACCTATCCCCTCGTTTTCACCAAAACCTTGATCTGTTCTACCTAAGCAGCCTAAACCTGGCATCGGCCAGCCCTGTTTCAACCTAATCCTAACTGTATATTAATCAAAAAGAAGTCCTCATTCAGAATCTGTGCGTCACAAAAAAATACACCCTAGATACATGCTGTCGGAACATTCTCTTGCTAATGGAAAATTTCGAGGAGCTCATTTACTATGATGTCAAATTAAAATGACCAAAAAAATGACAGCCGAGGACATGGCTTGATATGCCTTTTTTTCTGTAGGATTTCGAAGTTAATCTCAACCAGTAAAAAATTCTCCTGACAGAGGACACATTTAAAAGAGTGAGGAAGGGAAGGTAGGGGAGGAAAGGGAGAAAAAAAAAAACATCTGAAGATTTTTGTAGCAACGGACCCTCAAAGCATCTTGCTGCCTCATACTAGTTCTGGTCCTTTTGTTAAGATAGCCAAATGGAGTCCTTTTCGCTGGTACTGAGGAGGCTGCGAGGACCTCAGTAGGGGGCACTGATGCCTCTGGGTAGGGGTGTGCACCAGGCCTTGAGGTTAGACAAGCGCACAAGAGGATTTCAAAGACTGCGTGGCCTGTTTTGTGAGGTAACACACTAGGGGTGTGGGTAGGGTGCTCAGAGACATTAGAGAATCGAGGATGGAGGTTGGAGGGTTGTGGGGAGGGGAGAGGGTTGGGGGGGAATGGGTCCTTCCCCATTCTCTGCTCTGGCTATTTGCAGAAACATGTAACCCAGTTAGAGTGGAAGCCACGTTTTTTGCGAGGGTGAAAAAAAATGATGGTGAGAAAGGGAAGAAAAGAGGCTTGGAAAAGTATCTCTGTGAGAATGAGAAAGTGACTGAGAGCAGGAAGAGAGAAATGAGGGGGAGAGAGATAGAGAGATAGAAAGCAGGGCGGGGGAATGAGGTTGGTGACAAGAAGAGGAATAGGCTTGGCACGCTAAGAGGCCTGTCGTGTAAGATCTGTTGCCCTCTCTGTTAACGGCAGTGGCGATGAAGCTTCCCACAGTTCTCCTTTCGCCTCTGTGCCTGAAGTGGATAATATTCTGTGTGCGGTGGTGGGAGATGCTCAGACACACGCTGCTGATCTCCTCGAGGGGTTGCGGCGAACCGCAGGAAATTGAAGCTGATGCCGGGCAAGGGCACTGCTGTTTGATGGCCAAACCCAAGATCCCATTGTGGTCGGTAGCATTTAACAATAAAGAAGGGTAGGGTGGTGGCTTGCTGTGGGCCCTTTATCATTTCCCCACCGAGCAGGAAAAAAGATTTCCCATCAGCAGCCTTCACCAGTCATGTGGAGACACATCACTGCCCCATGGAGGCCCTCGTTGTTTATCTGGTAACCTGTTTTGTTTTGTTTCTGTATTCTGTCTGAACATTACTCTCATGCTAACGTCAGCCATGCTGTGGCCCAGGTGAATGCCAGCTGTATCACCCCCTGAATGCCTGATGAAGATCAAGCACATGTAGAGCAAATCCAAGTTCTCTCTAGTTTAACTCATGTTGTCCATATTGCCATTCCAAGGGTAGTTGCCTCTGCTCATCACCAGCCTGTCTGAGATTTTTCTCTCCGAGTTCCACCCCGCTTTGAATCTCAGTTGTATCAGAATTTGTTAGTGTTCCACCCTCTGGAGAGTTCAGCGTCTGAAGCAGTCCCCCACTGCAGGGTCACATTTCTGAGAAATTGCTTTTAACACGGTGTTTACTCTGTTTGCTTACAGAGTCTACTGGAGAGGATTGCGTTACACAACATATGCTATCCCCAGGGACGGTGTAGCACATACGGATCTGATGTGATGTCCTGCCTGCCTGTGCAGAACTGATAGGAGCCAGAGCAGTCGGTTAGCTCAGCCCTGCTGCCCTCACACACATTGCAGCAGATTAGCCCGTTACACAGCATCGCCAATTAATCAAACCCATGACGCCCACACTCTCATTAGTCATCAGGTTGTCATTTTAATTTAAACTATTCCAGAGACCATCCAAACTCTCCAGTGGAGATCCCCATAAGCACTGCAAATCCATTAGGCGAGTAATGACTGCGGTTTAGGGTAGGCATTCAAATGGGGGAGATAATGGGGTAGGCATTCAAATCTTGTGCTCACATGATCGTTCTGTGAATGTCATAAGAAAAGGGTTCATGTGAATGTCCTCTGATTGTTGGTTTCTCGGTCAGTGCACTAAGGTTCTTTTTAGTTGGTTAATTAGTGTCTTTCTGCATCACTGTGTTTTTGCACCATTGTGTTGTTTTTTGCTGTGGTTTTGTCTACCATTTGATGTTTGTTTTATTGTGTCTGTACTGTCATGTTTTAATCATGGCACTGCACTGTGTGGTTCTGTGCTGGTCTTTTATGGCTGTTACTGTGTGTCGTCCCAGAGTATTGTTTGCGCTGTAGAGCTGAATGTGGTAGGTAATCTTTTGATTTGGTGTGACCAAGACAATGGTGGATTGAGAAGAGAGGAGTGAAAGGGGAGCAGTGAGACAGGCTTTGGCAGAGGAAATGTGCTGTGAGGCCACAGGAGAACGCGCTGATGTGTCCCCAGACACACACACACACACACACACACACACACACACACACACACACACA
>JAGFZM010002156.1:29572-40059 GCA_017657215.1 Limnothrissa miodon | reverse complement strand
CACACACACACACACACACACACACACACACACACACACACACACACTGGTTGAGGAACACTAATCACAGACAGAAGAGGGCACATGCGAGTAAGTGTGTGTGTTGAAGCAGGAACAATCTGCAGGCATGGGGCTGAAGATGGTGCTGGGGGCTGTGGGAACAGCCAGAGCAAACCTTGGTGAGTGAAAGAAAAGAAACGAGTGGAAAAGACAAAAGAGCAAAGAGTGGAAGAGAAATGGCATGGTCGTCGGAGTGCGGGGGTGAAGGCGCTGGCGGGGAGTGGGGCCCGTGGTGGGATGGCAGGATGCAGGGCGGAAGGAGAGCAGAAGATCTTGGCAGGCAAAGGAAAAGAGAGCAGGGAAGGTGTGCGTGCTTGTGCTGGCATGGGGGTGGAGTAAGGAGAGGGACGGAGGGAGGGAGGGAGGGAGAGGGAAAGAGCTGCATTTTAAACAGAAGTTCACACTCAAGGGTAAAAAACTACGACTCAAAACTAAGAGAAATGAGCGCGCTGAAGGGGGGTATACCACCGACACCCCTTCTTGACTTTGGAAGAATTTCGAAATTAATTGGATTATTTTCCCTCGTGTCGTCAGCCATTTCAGCTAAACGAAGGCTAGCTCATGTGTATAATGCGATTTCCAATCCCTTCAGTTAATTTCATTAATTTGGGCGAGGTGAAGTGATTTGACCCTTCTCCGGTGTCTCCGGTGCGCGCTATAATGAGTACAGCGGGCAACGCAGCAGTGGTGTTTACTGGTGGAGGGTCAGTGCAGATAAGGCAGCAGCACACAGATCTGGGAACAGCAGCGTTAAGCACGGCCCACTGTGTTTGCCGTAATGAAACATTTTTCACTCTAAGCAGTTGGGAAGTTGCCAAGTGAATTACTGCAGGGAAGGATATTCCATCTTCAGAGCGAGCTTGGTGTGTGTGTGTGTGTGTGTGTGTTACAGTGGGGTGTGTGTGTTTTATGCTGAATGTGTTTCTGGATGGTGAGCATCCACAGTGGGCATGGGTCAGCAGCCGATGAGATTTAAGTAGTGCTGTCGAAATGAGGAATCCCAGAATAGCTTGTCAAACAAGTAAATGATAATGTGGAATAACCGACACACAGCCCAAATCCCTCAATCTGTCGCTGCGACACGACGATTCATAGAATACCCCATGAGAGAGCAAGCAAGGCTCTCCCCTCCCTCGCTCCCTCCCTCTCTCCCTCCCTCTCTCCGCTCTTCTATCAGTGAGACAGCATTCACTCTCCCTGGCTGCTACCTCCTCCTTCACTGCCTCACCCCCCCTCCCAATACACTCTCTTTCTCTCTCTCTCTCTCTCACACACACACACACACACACACACACACACGCTCACATACACATCCCTCCACTGATGCTGTCAAGGAGCCTCACATCAGGGTGGCAGTATGAGTGGGTGGGTGGCATGTCTCTGTGGTGACACAGCTGGTCACACGATTGAGGGTGTCACACGCATATGACATGGGGCTCTGGACCACTCCATTGGGCATGAGTGGGTGTGTGAGGGGAGGGGGGTGGGTAAAGCCATTAAGGCACACTCCTTTGTAGATGAGATAGAGAGAGAAAGAGAGAGAGGGGTGTTCACTTTCACAGCCTTGCTCTGACCTTTCCTCCTCTAATTCTGCCTGACATTTTGGACATGTCAGAGAGCGTGCGTGCGTGTGTGCACACTGTATGTGTGTGTCCATGTGAGAGGACAGCTATGTCATTTCTCTCACCTCTCCAGCAACGTGTGTGTTTGTGTGATGTGTTTGTCATTGTGGTCTCGCTCTGGTCCTCTCTGTGGTTCTGTTTATTTGGTTCTGTGTTTGTCCTTTGGGAGGCTCTGCCTTGTGTCTCTCATTGGATTGGCTGCTTGCTCTATTCTGTAATGGGCTTTCATGGTCTCTTGGTACTTTTTTGCATTTTGCATTTGATCAGTGCTATTTCAGAGGAGGGAGAAATGTGTCTGTGGTTATTTGCTTCTGTGCGCTATTTTTGACTGTGTGCCTGTTTTGTCAGAATGTGTCTTGGGGAGTTTACACCACAGAGAAGAGTTAAGTGAGGCTGATCTGGTATCTTACACTGTGGGACTCCTCACACAAATCCACTTCCATCACGAGAGGAAACAAATCTCGGTTATTTACCCACCGGAGAGGCGCTGTCTTCATGCACCAATTGTCTGAAGGCCTAACCATCTTTAACCTGTCCCTTCCCATTCAGAGGCACTAATTGATGTGGATTTAGCAGAGAAAACCAGTGAGGGGTGTGACATGTTTTTACTGGTCTCAGGAAGAAATAGTTAACCTGCTCTGTTGCGAGCTAACGCGTGCTGAAGGTATTTGTAGTATGTAAGTTGCTTCAATGAGCAGACTGTTGAGTACATTGCAGTTTGGTCTTTCATTCTTCACTGACAGCAGAGGCCACAGCCTGAGGTCCTCAGACTCCCCTCTGGTTCCACAAGAGTTTACCACTCCTTTTTTGTAAGGTCCGTTTATCTCCCTTTTATCTTTCTTTCATTCTTTCTTTCTTTCTGTCTTTCTTTCACTATCAATGTCCATATGAATTTTAGATTAATGACTTTGCAAAAAGTTACTGACTGTCGAATGTTCTCCTGAAAAGTCCTGGTGAAATGCTGGTTTGCTGCTGTGCTTTGAGGAAAAATGGCCTACATCTTAAATGTCAGTTGTTCATGTGGTCGTGCATCCTCTGGTGGATAAATCACATAGCAGGACATTGCCTTGCACTGAGCCCCCGTCAAGTTCAGTTCATATTCATTAAAGCAAATAGGGAGAGACACCATAGGAGCAGAGAGAGGGTGTGAATGACAAAGAAGGTTAGTGAGAGACAGTGGAGGGGAGGCATTTGGGAAGTCTCTCAGGGCTGATGGATAGAAGCAGAGAGTGGAAGTGGACAGCGTGGCGTTTCCCCCTCAACCACAGGCACTCCCAACGGTCAATGGGCCGACTCTCTCCAAGCTGGCACCACAGCCAGGATGGACAATCAGTCCCCTCTCTCTCATAATGGCTGCAGCCCCTGGCGTCCCAGGAGCCGTGAAAAAGAGCGAGCATGAAGGACAGGCACATTAATCCCCTCCTCTACCGCTGGGCTTGGTCTCAACCCACTCTGCACTAGAACGCCTGATCACCTCCACACACACACCCTGCACACACACACCTCAGCACCATCAGTGTCCACTCATAGTCCAGTGTCTGATTTGCCCCTGATTTGCCCTGCAGCTTCATCCCAGAATTGATCGCTTGAGGTGGTCATGGCCATTAATGGCTTGGAGGAGCCTCTCCTCCTGGGAGCTCTGGGGAGATGGCAACTGTCAGCAGATAAAAAGGGGACATCAGTGACAGCAGGAGCTTTGGCTAAGGCCATGTACACATTAAGCCAAATAGATATAAAAACGTGTATCCGTAGTTAAAACTATCCCTGTCCAGATTATCGTAATTATATCATCGTGTTTACATTTCAGAATTGGCTGCTATTGAAAAATTACGGTTCTGTATTTATTGTTGTGATTGTTACGTTAGAATCTCGAGCATAAACTTTCCTCGGCATCATGGCAACCGAATGTCACTGTACTTGAACCTCTCCGTTTTCGCTTTACACACTACAACGTCAAGCCGGAGTTTTCAGATTTATCCACCTCAGTGATCGTTTTCAAAAAGCGGCGTTTTCGGTGTTGGAATTTGCCGTATTAGTGTGTACGGAACGGCTAACCTGATAAATAATTATGCGTATTCAAATTTATCCGGCTTAATGTGTACATGGCCTAAGACACTCAACTGACTGTTGCCACTTATTTTGGAAAATGGGAAATGTTTGTGCTAAAGACTAATGCTGCTACTAACGACTAATTTTCTGACAACTAATCGTTTGACAAATTATTTTCATTTTCTGGCTAATCTGTATGACTAATTTCCATAACCATTAAGTGTTTGCTACTTATTTATTTTGAGGTGCTTGTGCATCACTGTGAGCCACGGGCAGTATAAACAGTATAAACCATTTTATCACTAACTGAAACAATCCAGTTCAAATAGTCTTGTTCTAGGAATAGTAACCAATGTCCTTGATTCTAATTCATCCACCACTATTTTGGTATTACTACTAGTCTCATGTAAAAGTCATCTAAAAAACATTTTTTTATGTTGAGTAGTTAGTACTTAGTTGCTTTCAATTACATAAACAAGAGTCACAAATCCAATCCTTTATAACCTGTATACTGATGTACTTATGGGTTTTTCCCTCAACTTTTTAATTTGAAACACACAGATGTCTGTTAACTGACTTAGTAAGTGTCTGCTAACTGACTATGTTAAAATCTTTAGCCTGCATGTTTGTGGTCACATTGTCACATGATGCAGGCAATGTCCAATTATGTCCATATGGTGAACTGATGGTATATAATTTTGGCTGCAAAACAACAACAATGGCTAATGTGTCTTAAAAACTTGATGTACGCCAGGTCTCCAACCTTTTTTCTTCCAAGCTACTTCACTTCAACAAAATCAATGTGGCAGAGAGATTTTATCCTAGGGCGGAATTCATGAAAGCGCTTTTGTACTGCACGTTTTCTCCTCTGTAGATGCCTGCCCCTCCCATAGCGCTTAAATTCAAAATCAAGGCGGCCTTACAAAAGGGCCGTTATTAACACAAAATAGAGTCAGTCTTTGTGTCAAGATCGTGGGTTGTGGCTATCAGGAAAACATGGAACAAGGACTTTGAGATTAACCATGAATATGCAGTTGTAGATAATGGAAAGTGTAAACCTGACTTTAAATTTGAAAAGGCATATGACATGACGATTACGGGTATGTTTGTGCCTAATTAAATTATGGCTACAAATCAACGCATCAACATAATATTTCAACCAGTTCAATTTCATTGAATTCATAAACTGTATGCAATAATTTAGCGTTTCTTAACCAGCGGAAACCATTTAAATTGTGCTCCTCCTACCTCAGCCTGTTTGTTCCAAGACAGGAAAGAGGACAAATAAAGATAAGATTGTAGTCACACAAAAAATCTCAGTCAAAGTGATGTAATTTGGAAATTGCACACTTCTCAAACTCTCAAACTACTATAAAATCGGCTTTGCAATTTAAGATAATGCAATGGAACTGTCTGGAACAACCCAGATGCCAGAACCGACAGCAGTTGTGACCTTGATGATCACAGACAGTTTCTTGTGGATTATTGCTGCGGCAGCATAGCTGTTCATCTAGAACCCGGTAATCTGCAAAGGCCTCATGGTCCAGACGAAAGCGCTGAATGCATTGGTTGTCTGTGAATCCCAGGCCGGTAAATGCGTGGCTGTCTGTGAGCGCGGCGCGCTCTGCATGCTCCTCTCATTCCCACTCAAGCAAGCAAGTGTAGTGCTGGCATTTTGTTTTAAATTTTGAGAACATGGTAGAAATATGGTCGTATTTATACTCGTATTTTATTTGAACAATTTGTAGAACAGACAGCTACAGAGTGTCATATTTAAAGTAATTTTTATTTTTAATTTGGGAAATGTAGAATCACCTCTGCCTGCTTCAAAATGGCTAGCAGTGGGCATTTCTTGTTTCTATCCTTAAAACACTGTTTTTTAAAAAGTGCTACTCACCGAGTGGTTAGTGGTGTTCGCTGATGTTCCAACCCAAGTATTGTGGCTAAATACAGTTTCTGTCATGTTTAATTTGCCATTTTGTAAGTCCCATAGGGTTCTATTAGAAGACTTTGCTCCTTAATATAAACAAAGTGCCAAATAAAACATAACAGAAGCTTTATTTTGCTAAGATACATGTTTTAGAACAATCAGTGAGCACAGGCGCGTAGGAAATACGGGGGTCACGGGGGTCAGGACCCCCCCAATGTTGACCACCTACCCCACCAAAAAAAAAAAAAAAAAACCCTACCCAAAAAGCAGCTTACATTTTTTCAACTTTCCTTGCAAACTTCACGTCGCTACCAAGAGAATAAGCCTACGCCCCCTCCACCTCTTTCCATGCAAACTTCACATAACAACCCCCCTCCCCCACCATGCAACGTCTGCTCCTTGCAAGATCAACTAACGTTACCAGCCATCATAGATGTCCACCGGTAAAAAAAAAAAAAAAAAAGTTTGCTCCTTTTTTGTCAATAATGTAAGTGCAGGGTTCCCGTCATTTAAAAAAAAAAACTATCAGTAGCTTTGGACCATCGGAAACCTTAATTTGCTGCCGTTTCTTAGAGCTTACAGATAGCATATCAACGTTACAGTATGCAGGCAAGGAAACAAGTGTGAAGCTACGTTAATTGTGTGGCCGGAGAGAAAATTGCTTTTATGATGAAACAATGCTCTGATAAAACAATGCACACAGTGAATGACGATGTTAGTTATAAGTCGGTTTACATAATGTTTTACAGAATGTTAAGTCATAGGGACTTCATTACTTAGGCTAGTGCTGCATTCAAAACCAGCTTTGTCAGCAGCAGCCCAGCGAGGAGTGAGGTCAGTGGCAGTTATCAACAACGTTGTTGAAACGGCATAATTTTGATTTGGTTTCTTAAACCAGTCTACTGATAGATCTGACTTAATGTTCAGTCACTGCCAATCTCAGATACAGCCATGATTAGAAAACAGATTAGCCTACCTTGTTGGATCTTGTCCACATACACACAATCATAATCCAAAAAGACGATCAAAAACATCAAATAACGCAGGAATGTGCACCTTTTAAGATGGGGTGTAACGTACACTTTGAATAGGGCATTGGAAATAACTGGATATTCAGGCTGCTAAATTAGTAACGTTAGCCTACCAACATGAGTTTGCTGAGATGAGGAGTTCACATCAGAATAGGTAAGCGCTGGTTTATTTTATTATTGCAACTGGTTGGCTTAATAGGTTTTGTTTAAATAGTAGGGTAACGTTCAATTATTACCCGTAACGTAAACAAACGTAAACAAAATTAGGCTTCTCATTCGTTCCATTGGGCTGTTGTTTAGAAGACGCGCCCTTGTTGAGTGTAGGCCTACTCGACAATGGCGCTTTTAATCTTGCATTTCAGTGAATATGGACTATTAGCCTGTAGGCTAACTTTAACTCACATTAGGTCTAGCCAAAATGTGTGCTATAAGAATCGCAGAACAATATTTTTAATGAGAGAAAATTAAGATGCATGTGTATACCCTGCAACAAGGGATGTGTATGCGTGAGCAAAGTTGTGCCGTGAATTTTCTGCTCCATAGCGCCACCGAACTCGTGCAGATTCGGTCCCCCTCAATGTCAAACTGCTTCCTACGCGCCTGAGTGAGCGCTACTACTCATTGAGCAGCACTTTTTTGAAACTAGTTTTTTAATGATAGAAACAACTAATGGCCATTGCTAACCATTTTGAAGCAGGCAGAGGCAATTCTAGCCGAGACAAGGGCAATCATCAAAATTTTGGTGTCAACCACTTTATTGCATTTTAGACAACCTGTGAAAGGGGCTCAAAGTGTTAAAAACTATGTCTATGGCAGAATATGTGCAGGATGAAAAGGGTGCTGCTATGCGCTTTTTTTTAAAACTTAAGTCACCTGGAGAATTCCGCCCCTTGTGTTTTACATCCTAATTACTCATAGTCCTGGAATTAAATGTGTGAATTTGTGTGAAGAAAAATATATTTTGTTCTGGGTAAGAATTATAGAGATTTTACAGCTTCCTTTGACCTTTTGGAGAGCTACACTGAAGCAAGTGGCAAGGTAGTGTTAGCTCACATGCCACCTGTTTGAGACAAGATAAACCAACTAAGGGTACGTTCACACTTAGCGTCTTTTTCTGAGCTGCCGGCGTCTGTTTTACATTATAACCTATGGAGTAGGTACCGGTGGAGAGACTCGTAGTTCTTGTTTCTGATAGATGAACATTTTCCTCCAAGTCAAACATCAAAGCAATAGCTAACGCCAATTTTCTCTTCCACAACATTTTGTATCCGTTGTAGGCTACTTTCTACCGGCTTTGTACTTTGTATCCGCGACGTAACGTTACTATCACAAAAGACGCTTCTGGCTGCTTTTTTGGAAAAATGCTGGCAGATTTTTTTTTACACGTGAAAAAAACGGTCTGCACAACTTCTTTGGTCAAAAAAAGACGCTTAGTGTGAACGTACCCTTAAAGGCCCACTATGCAACATTTTTCATTTAATTAATCCGTTTCATACTGTTTAGGATGCTAAAATGAGTCATTACACGGCAAACGAATGGTGTAGAATGCGCCACCGTGGCCAATAGCGGTAGATACAGCACTTGCAATGTTCAGCAGCGCGGTCCGCCTCCAATAGAATGCAGTGCAATACAATGCAATACAGCGGTCTTTAGAGGGAGCTCGTGAGAGAGAAAAACAGAATGTTGCTTAGCCCCGGTGTAAGCCAGGCCTTCTAAAATTTTATGAATCTTATTAAAACATAGTTACATGTATGTTCATGGCTCTTTAAACTTAGAATTTCAGTACTGTAGGCTAGTCAAGGTGCCAACGCACACGCCCATGAAAGCAGTTTTATTTATTTATTTTTACCTCTACTGCAGGATCCTTCAACAATTGCTCAAAAAAAGACAGCAGTGACTAAAGCCTTCCCAGGTAGCTCTGTAAAAAAAAAACATTGATGTAAGGGCCGTTTTCAGGTCCTGAATCATGCATCAGACCAATCCAGAGGAATGGCAGCTGTGGGGTTCTCTCATAGCTTTTAACTCATGCAAATCACACAGCCTAATACTGATAGTCAAGTTTCTGTGTCAGAGCGTGTGTTGACGCTGCCGCTGCGGAGATTGAAAAATACTGTGTCAAGTGCACTATGGAAACTTTTATTTTACAGAACACTTGATTGGCTGCCCTAGTTTGAACTTGAGGAGTTGAAATATGGCCAAAGATAAAAAAGGTAGACTATAAAAAACAACACATTGATAAATAAACCTGTCTTCTACAAATGTTCTACTATGTCTGCTATGTTTGATGTAAATATGGGATAAGTGGAGGAGGTTCAGATCTACTTTCGTCAACCTTCACTGGTTACTGTATGTTGTCACTGTGGTCACTGTAATTATTTGGGTTGAGTATCCTGTGTTTGAAAGTGAGTTGAGTTATGTAAATGTATGTGTGATGGTGTCTACGGGAAACAGGAGCTATTCATCCCAGAGATCCTAGCAACAGCTTTGTCTATAAACATTAGCTCATTGTGCTCAGATGGGAGTTGTTCATTGTGCTCTGTCCTCTGTGGTGTAACCAACTAGCGATGTTGTTTTTTTTATCCTTTTGCAGATCTCTTGTGTAGCATTTTGCTTTCTGAGGGCACCGCACCCCGTCACATAGAAGGGGTGTGGGTTGTTCCTATCTCTACTGACTTCCTCCTCCTCTGCTCTCTCTGTCTCTCTGATCTTTTGAATTGATGCAGTGTTTATTTTAATCAATACTGATGAACGCAGATAAATGTTTGGGATCAGAGGAACTAAATTCTCAGATCTGATCAGGAAAGATATTGTGAGGAGCTGGCGGAATGGTAGGGTGGAATGAGGAGGGCTGTGGGGTTGGGGCGGTGGAGTTGAGTGGAGTCTGAGATCAAAAAGACCCCAAAACGCTTGGGGTTGATAGCAGGAGCCTTTGAGTGCATCCTCATCTCAGGGAGGACGCCATCCCGCCAGGCAGATGTCGGAGATGGGAGGTTCAGAGAGGGCCTGTGTGTGTGTGTTTATGTGTGTGTGTGTGTGTGTGTGTGTGTGTGTGTGCGCGCGCGCGCGCGCGAGATGGAGTAAGTTTGCGCTATGGCACGCTTTAAGCACTGATGAGCGAGCGGGAAGCGTTTGATTCAGAGACTGTGGATATGAGCTTACGCAACCCCGCCAAGCTACAGAGCGTGTGTTGACGCTGGCGCTGCGGCGCAGAAAGGAGAGAGCGTGCTGCTGCTGACGTCCAGAGGACCTCTGGGGGCTCCCAGCAAGCTGATCTGGGCCTTCTTAAGTGGCGCAGTGGGACTCTCCAGCATATCCCCTGACTTACTCACTCACTTCTTGCTGGAGGAGCAGCACTCTCCTCTGGACTACCGACCACAGTGAGGTCCAGGAGAAAGTGAAGGATGGTGGAGCAACGGTTATACCGCTCAACTGACAAATGGGTGATCCGGGTTTCGTTTCCCAAACCCTACGATGCTAGCGGGTGTTGATTTGGATAAAAACAGCTGCTAAAAACAGCCAAACTGTACATGTACATAACATTACATTAGAAAGCGCACAGAGCCTGTAGGACTGTAGCAATGCTCCTGATTTTTCTCTGCCAGTGAGAGCGCAGAGATGTTCTGTTAGTTGAGGCAGTGACTGCAGCAGTGGTTAGGAACTCACACTCGCACTGTGATGTATGGATGGTCCTTCGGTGAGGCAGTCGCACAACGCTGTAACCTGGGCACTATAATTCTTCCCCTCTCTTTCTCTCTCTCTCTCTCTCTCTCTCTCTCTCTCTCTCTCTCTCTCTCT
>JAGFZM010002156.1:5413-26291 GCA_017657215.1 Limnothrissa miodon | reverse complement strand
AGGTACAGGGCCTTTATTAGTGGCACACACACACACACACACACACACACACACACACAGGCTCACAATCTGTCGAGTCTATATTTTGATGAGGTATTTGCTGTTCTTTTCTATATGTACTCTCACTATCAGTATCTCCCAAATGTGCCATTTTCTTTCCCTTCCTATCTGTATCTTCCCCCCTTCTCTTTTTCTTTCTCTCTCTCTCTCTCTCTCTCTCTCTCACACTCTCTCACACACACACACACACACACACTAATGTGCGTACACACTCTCACAGCCCTACATGCTCTCCTGCTGAGAGCCAATGTCACCTCGTGTTGCTGTTACTGTGGGAAGCAGGGAGGAGTGAGGCTAGAAACTAGGGGTGTAAACACACACACACACACACACACACACATCTGACAAAGAACATAGTCACATACACAAATTCACACAAGATCACATGAAGTTATGCAGGTAGCTCATGTGGACACACACACACACACACACAAAATATGCAAACACTTGTATGAACCAGATGAAGGCAATTTGTAGTCTCGTCCTGGAAAAGTGGGTCCATCTCCTCTCACCACAGTGCCTCCTGTCCTAGATAGAGCAGGCAGGCTACACCACCACACTGCTCTCATTAGTGCGGACAGTTGAGGAAACAACTTCACATCTCCATAGCTCCTTCGCCTGACACTCCCAATATGGCTGTGTGTGTGTGTGTGTGTGTGTGTGTGTGTGTGTGATCTTTCTTAGTTTGATCCCATCCACCTCATTTCTGTCTTGCCTGTGAGCTGTTAAAGAGGATGACCAGATGGTCCGTCTAGGCCTAGCCTGACCCCATCATCACACGCATGTTTTGCACGTCACATGCTAGCTTAGCCCCGCTGCACATCTCCACTCGATCACAGTCGCATGGGCCGCATTGTCCAAAGAGGTTTTCATTGTTATTTTTCACTTTGCCTCTGTGTTGGAATTAGTCACAAGTGATTTACTGGAAAAAGGGGGGAGATGCTAAAATTATGTATTAATCACGAGAATAGAAAAAAAGGAGTTGCCTCCACAAAATGTGAAAGATTAATTTGTCTCCATGTTTTTGGGTTATGTAAAAAGATGACAATGAACACGATTGGCCGAGAGAATAGGGTGTGTGCTGTCACTTTTTGCCGAAACAGCACAAGCGTGATAATCTCGTTTGGAAATAGTGAGCAGAAATAGACCCCTGAGACTGGCACAGAAAGTGAAGTCGACGGGGTTTCACATGGACGTTTCTCCCCTTCCTGGGAGACGCCATTGTTCCGGCGAGGAGACGAGGATAGTCTTGTCCTCTCCTGGCCCCTGTCCTTCACTGCTCCTCTCGGGGTGTGGCAATGGCAGATCTGCGCCCTCTAACCCCCTGCAGCACGCTCTTTTTTCTATTCCACCACTTTGCGCCCATTTGTGTGTGCGTGTGGTTGTGTTTTGCGATTGTGTGAATGTGTATTTCTATGTGTGTTTGGGCATTGTTTGCGTGTCTGTTTGTGTGTGTGTTTTGTGCTAGATCACATTTTTTGCACTTTCGTGTCTCCCTGGGGTACAGTAGACATGATTATGTAACCACTGCTAAAAAATGCAGGGATGAGGGGAATTTAATTTTGGTTCCCTTTTTTGTCTTATTTTCTCTTCTTTTCTACTGTGAAACATGAGCTGTGTAACGCACACGCACACACACACATACATACACGCGCACACACACACACACACTGTCTGTCTGTGCCTTGCTGCTGTTTTAAATGAATGTGTCTCAGCTCCAGGCTTCCCCCTCCAGCTCCTCATCCTCAGTCAGCACTTTCCCCCTCCGCTACTCTTCCTCTCCCAAGCACCTGCCCCAGGAAGACTCATTCTTCTGCCGCGTCTAGATAGATAAGTACACAAAAGGCAAAAAAAGGACCAAAGACACAGAGCTCAAGGAAATGCTGCCACTCGCTCGGTTCCCGGAAATCTCACACTCTTTCAGGAAGAGATAAAAAAAGGAGGGGTGCAGGCGTGTGACTGGAGCAATGGGGCAGGGATGGGGTGGCAGGCGTGCCACGCCGTGGCCATTCCGAACACTGCGCTAGCGTAGCGTGATGGGGTCGTGCTTTTCCTCCCTGGAGCAGGACATCACCGATGGCAAAAGAGGCGAATTGGGGGGATTTGGGCCGGGTACAGGGATTACCTCGGCCGTGGTAATACCACATTAATGCTGTTAAAGGGCCGCCGGTCAGCCGCGGCAAGAGCAGATGTTTGGGTCCGATCGGCGAGAAGGCACGGCATGGGTTAGACGGCAGGCCTCCAGCTCCAGTAGAATTAAACACTGACCGACTCATGCTGCCAAAAGTCTAGAGGGCTGATGTCAGGGGCTGTGACCCGAGGCGGGCAAAGGCAGCCATCCTGCAGCCAGCGGTTCTATATTCTATAATAGGGCTGAACTCCAGGTGATGATAGGGCCTTTGTGTTAAAGCAGTCACTTGTAACAGATGGAGGTGGGCGGGTTTGCTCTGTATGTAATGAGTCTGTATTGCCAGGGAGATGTGTGTTTCAGCAAGGCAGTATCCGAGAGGTACATTATTACTGCATGAAGATGGGGGTTGTGGCATAGTTTGGTACCTTGGCATGAGCAGGTTTGCTGTGAAAATTTGAAAGGGCAATGCTTAAAACAGAATGGGGTGTGGGTGGTATCCACATCAGTACCAGACTGAATTTGCATACCAATCGCCGGTTATTGTTTCAAGGGAAAAAAAATCAGAAGCAGTCTACTCTTTTCAGAAAGGGCATACCCCTGGACACATCTGAATCCAGAAAATCACGTGTCCTCTTTCTAGGGGAAAAAAAAATCCCCATCCAAATTACCAATCACCAACTCAAGCAGTCAAGTGCAGCTCTTGAAGTCTCTGACATCAGTGTGTGACTGGACTCCTCCTGACTTCATAACAATAGTGGAAATCATTAATGATTATTCTTTCATTCAACGGTTTGAGAGACTGTAATGTTCCTCAAGTGACAGGATACTGCAAAAATAGCAGCAGTCTGCCTTCACCAAAGACCTCCCTTTGGAGCCCAGAGGAGCTACTGTAACTTTTTAGCATTACATAACAACTTATGCAAGTTTATTCATCTTTCAACAAGCAATTTGCTGTAATGTAAAGCAAAATTAGCTGCTCTTTGGTACGACAAGGAGTAGGTGGTCTAGGTCCGCTGAAACCATTGGATTCCCAGAGGTTCTGAAACAGCTTGAATGGAGCTGTCTCTGAGAGGACACACATTGTGACATGGAGACTGAGTGCTCATCTGCTGCAGGGTGAGAAATGAGTCCCATTGGGTGTTAATGTGTTTCTGTGACGCCTAGCAAGGTGTTGTGATGGTATTTTTTTGGCACACTTTTCAGCGGAGGCATGCTTTCTCCCCGTGTGTCTGCATTAGTTGTGGGAGAGCGATGACTCCCTGTTCTGCATAAGCATCGCCTGATTGTGACTCCTCAGTAACTTTTAATTTCAAGTACCCTGATGGGCTTTTGTTGTCGTTTACACCAATAAAACATTTCAGTTCAGAATATGTCTTAATTACTGTAGTTGATGGCTCATGCTGACTAATGTATTCACTTAGGATTACAGAAATTCTAGATGTAAAGTGTTATGCAATAGTTCACATTAAGCAAATGACAAGCTGTAGCATTTCGTAGTATATCTAAATTATATACTGTAAATTTAGTTCATGTTAACTGATGCATTGAGTGATTTAAATTAAGAATGCAGTGATGAACCATTGGGTGGCTTTTTATAGTTCAAATCTATTTCTGCATCTAGTGTAGAGTGGGGCCATTAGAATCTTTCCTATGGGGTACTGCAGTTGGGATTGAGGGTCTCCCCAGGACATTTAACACACACACACACATACTGATCACTGATGCATTCTCGGACACACACATCCACACACCCCTCCCTTCAGCATCACAGTGCCCTCTCTACTGTTGCCAAGGTATCTCCATGGTAGCGGTGGCAGAGGCTGGCAAAGTAGAGCTGGAGTGATGCCAACTCTGGGAATTAAAAGAGGATTTAGAAAAGGGTGTGTGTGTTTTGTGTTTGCATGGTGGGGGTGGGGGATGGGGGGCTTTGCAGTCTCTGCACAGTGTGCTGTGGTGTTATGCAACATGTTTACAAACATAGCGGCCCAGGAACGATTACCCCCCATCTTCCTTTTCCTCCTCTTCCTCCTCCTCATCCTCCTCCTCCTCCACCAACGCCCTCCTCCAGCCAGCCCTCAGGACATTGTAGCCCCCCCCCCAGCCCTTACTCTTGGGTGAGGGTAATGTGGCAATGTTCTTGAGGCCTCCCAGAGCCCATTCTTCTCCCCCAGCCTCTCCCTCGGCCATGGGACCATCAGGGAGTGGCCAGACCCGCCTGAGTCACTGGCTCTGCCTCCAGTGTACTTCTCTAGCGCTCGCCCAAGCCTAGTGACTCACTCTCTCCATCATCAGGGGAGTTCTGAGTTTGGAGACATTTTTCTGTCGGACTCTGCTGACGCCGCAGCGAGTGAACTGATGACTGACGGACTGACTGACAGGCGCTGAGGTGTGACTAACTCTGGGGAAGCCTACTCATTTCTCAGAGTCTAACACTCACCTTCCACACAGCAGCAGCAGCAGCAGCTGGCTCGGCCCACGGCTAGCGCTATAAAACTGCTTTATGCATGTGGTGTGTGTTTGTGTGTCTGTATGTGTGTGAGTGTGTGTGTCTGTGTGTGTGTGTGTGTCACTGGGGTTATTATGTAAGACAGCCAAATCGGCACCATGCACATGCCAACAGACAATGGACATTTGCCTGTGAATGTTGCCGGTGCACTGTTGCTCTGTGAGATAGGACACCTAGATGCCCCTAACAACACATAGTTGCCCGTGGGTAGTTTTCCTGCTTGATTTTCTCCTTTGAATGTCTCGGCTCCAGCCAAACAAGGCAAACTGGTGTTGCGCCGAGCGCCTCCCTTCCCACGCTTCCGGTCCTCTGGCCTCTTATGGCCTTTCCGACCCTGGTGATGACTTGTGGCCAGAGCTTGGACTGGCCACATACTCCCAGTGCCAGAGGCTCAGAGCGGAGTAATGGCTGCTGCTCATGTAATAGGAATTAATTATTGTGTGCCTGTCAGTGTGAGTGTGTCTGAGAGAGAGAGAGAGCGTCTGTCAGTGAACTGTTTGCAGAGTTGACCTAACAGAACAGTTTTAAATCGAAATTCTCTGTCTTGGTAATTGTTCATCATTGAAAAGGCCCAGCAGAATTTAAAAAAAAGCAATTCATGATCAGACCGAGCACCAATTAATTGCTTCATTTAGTCATTGGAGCTTTCTCGCAAGCATATAATCCTCATTTTAGACATCGATTTAAAGTAAATGTGGTCCCTGTTCTTAAAAATGTGACACCATTATTCTAAATACCTTCAATTAAATAATGTAGTAGTAAGTGAGTCTACTGTACTTTCCATGAGTTTCTGCCAAAGTGTGGGTGTTGTGGCTGTTGTGTTTAGACAGGCCACCTGGTGGTTGTGGCTGTTGTGTTTAGACAGGCTGTTGTGGGTGTTGTGGCTGTTGTGTTTAGACAGGCCACCTGGTGGATGTTTTCATAGGCATGTGTTTAATGCTACTGTCCAGCACAACGTCATCTAAGCATACAGTAAGGAAATCCCCCCCTATTTAAGATGGAGACATAACCTTAGGGCAGGACTATTGGCATTTGCAATATAATCGCAATTTTGAAAAGCGCAATTTCGAAATCGCAGAGGCGCGCAATATGTTTTTGTTTTGTAACTGCATAGACTTAATGCATAGACTTGTTTCTTAGCCACACTCATCACATGTTAAACAAGATATTCTGTGGCGCAGGTGGTAGAGGAGCTGTTCGGTGACCACAAGGTTGCAGGTTTGAGCCCCACTCTACCTGACACCATCGACGTGTCCTTGAGCAAGATACTGAACCCCAAATTGCTCCTGGTGGCAGGCTGGCCTTGCATGGTAATCCCTTCCACTGGTGTGTGTGATTGGGTGAATGCCATAGCAGGTGGTGCGTGTAGACGCAGCGGATTCTGGCTCTCCTGACCGTGCGCATCACTGTGGGTTAGCTAGAAACGTAATGATTTTTTTATTTGATTCGTTCGATTCGTTTGATTCCTCTGTATGTCCAGTGTAGAGAAATTGACAATAAAAGAGACTTAAAGGTCTCCTTCCAAAATAAACTGTTTAAGACTTTACCATAGGTCAGCCCAAGTTGTACTACTATGCTCAACTTCAAAATGCTCTCCTACCCCTGTAGTCTGTATTCGTCTGTGAAAGAAAACTGCCGGGAAAAACGAGCGAATCGGAAAAGCCATACAAATGTACGTCCATTTGAACATTAGCTATGCAGTTAACCCGCCCTCAAGAAAACGTTAGGCTGCCTGCAGACAGATCCACTAGAGGGAGCGTTACAGTGTTGTTAGACTTATTATTTTTCTAGGTGCATTTGTAATTGAATTTACACTTTACAGTTTGTAATTTAATTTACAGTTTACATGCTTCTGGACATTTCCCATGTGTGGAGGAAGGCTATACACAACTATCAAAACGCTGTGAAAGAATCTACTGTTGTGGGGTGTGATATTCTTTATTCACTGAAGACCTGCTTGCTAATGTACAGGAGTAACTAGCTCAGGGCATTCTTGGTACAGTAGCATTTTACATAATTATATGTTAGCTCAGCGCAAGTCAAAATTGCATTATTACTACCTTAACAGTACAAATGAACTGGTCTGCCTATAGATTTTACTGCTTTTTGTAGCCTTTTTGACGTACGTTTACCGAGATGGCCCCTGAATGGTTTTATGCATAGAGAACCGGATCCGTAATATTACATGGATTTAATGATCATTTTTTGGAAACTCTTTGAGTAGTTTTATAGTGTCAAATGATATGTAGAGGGTAGGCTAATAAGGGGAAGAAACTTCTCTGAGAAATTACTCTGGGAGTTGATGTGAATCTGGAATGCATCAGGATATAACACACCTGTGCAGTCTACGGAAAAAGATCAGAAAATATGGAGGGGGCAAAGATAGGGTTTTAGAAAAGTGGTATCGACATGTCTCTACCGTTTCTACCAAACAATAAACTACACTCTAGCACACACACACACCTGAACACAAACAGCTCACAGGCACGCACGCACAAACAGCTGATGTCTGCTCCCAAATGAGACAAGTGAAAGGTTTTTCTCTTTTTTTCTTCACCCCTCTTTCCCCTCTTCTTCATCTCTCTCTGTCTCCACACTCATCCCTCTGTCTGCATGCTCCAACACTGCATTGCTCTCCTTATTTCCTTATCTGCCCATTTGCTCCTTTCATCTACCCCACTGTGTGTGTGTGTGTGTGTGTGTGTGTGTGCGTGCACGTGCGTGCGTGCGTGCCAGCTCTGTGTCAGCTAGTACAAAGGGAGTGGACCGCATATGGAATCTCGTCAGCCTTAATAAAACACATTGTCTCTCACCTCTCATGCATCCTTTTTTTTTGCCGTCAAGGTTCCATGGTCATCTGTGGTGACGGAGAGGGATACGGATAGCGCGAGAGAGAGAGAGAGGGAGGTAGAGGAGGAGTAAAAAAGAGAGGGTGGGAGAGATGGAGAGAGAGATAAAGGGGCGGTGGTCCTAATGAAGCGTTTTTGTCCTCACAGGCTGGAGAGAGAAGAGAGACGCAGGTCAGCTGACACAGCAGACAGGAGGAGCAGAGAGCAGAACGGTGGACACAGCTGACTGAAGAACACACACACACACACACACACACACACACACACACACACATATATCCGCACAAATGCATTAAACACACCCTGACAAGCCAAGCCTTTGAGCAGAAGGACGACCCCCTGCTCTATCTCAACCTCTTCCTCTCTGCCTCTTTCTTCTTTTCTCTCTCTTTTTCTTTGCTTCTGTCTGTCCCTCTGTCTGTCCTGCACTCTCATGGGAGTGACATAAGAAAGCACATATATACACACACACACACACACACACTCACTCACACACATACACACTCACTCATACACATACACCACAAAAACACCTTTCACCACCGCTTTACAGACACACAGGCACATACACATACGCATACAAGTGCACACACTCCAACACACACAAGCACACACGCACACACCACTAGTCCAGATTCACACACACACACAAACATCATTTGATACTTGCATCTGCTCTTACTCTCACACACGCACACACACACACACACACACCGCAGCTGGCTCCTGGTGTATGTGTGTAGCGCATTGCTCTGGGCGGGATGACCTCCCCCTGGCTGGGCTGCCAGAGGACACTGCTGCGGCTATGGTGAGCGCTGCCGGGAACGCTTGACGCTGGGACACATGTCGTGGAAGCGGAACTACTTTGCTTCGGGCAGCGGGCTGCAGGGGATGTTTATCCCACGCACCATGACCTCCATCGCCCCCAGCAAGGGCCTGAGCAACGAGCCAGGCCAGAACAGCTGCTTCCTGAACAGCGCCTTGCAGGTAGGACCTCTAGTCCACACACCTGTACACACACACACACACACACACTCAAACATACAAGAGCACAAGGTGGCAATAAAAGTTATTTAAGTTGTGTCATATTCTGGAATATTTCAAAGGGAGATGTCAATGTGTGTTAATGGCTCTTCATATTTGTACTGACAGCCCTGAGGTAAAACATATTGTTAATCTTGGTTAAATAATTCACTTCTTCGACAAGAGTCTGTGATTTGGGAATGCATTTTAAAACATGTAATTTCTTCTAGTTATTATTCAACTCATTTAGCCCAATGTGTCAGTGAAACATACAGCAATATCAGAATATCTGTTTTCATCTTGGAACAAATGGTCATCGGACCAGTCAGTGTAAAAGTGGAAATTGAAAAGATAGTTACTTCAGCGTAGGCTTTGGGGAAAGCTGACTTTCCGCTTTTATGGTTCCTTTCATACCCCCCCCCCCTCCCCCATTTTCTGAGTGATTTCCAGGCCCATCACTCCGGAGGCCCACAGTTAAGCGCAGTGATAAGATTTTGACACGTCTACTTAAGTGGAGTTATACTGCCCTGTAACTTCCTGCTCTCTCATCGGTCTCCATTCCAAAAACCCATGTTTAGCTTCTATGCATTAGTTTTGTAAGTCTTTATCCCAGGCCCTTGGACACCTATATAGTTTGTGTGTGTGTGTGTGTGAGTGAGTGTGTGTCAGTGAGCAAGCCCTTGATATGCTTTATGAGATACAAAAGGTATTCACCTCAGCGAATCAAATTAATGAAGTTGAAAAGAAAAGGGCTCTATTTTGATGAGGCATCGTTTGGTTTGAAACAAAAGACGAAAGTCAAAAGTCTTGAATTAAAAGGGCTTAATCGTGCCTTTACTTATCCAAGAGGACATCAGTGAGGAGGACTTGATTCTCTCTGTCCTTGATGATATCAGGGAAGATATTCGCACACAGCCTAAACATATCCTTGGGCAAAAATCTTTTTGCATACGTATGTGCGGGACAAACCACTGAATGACTTTCCTCGACTCTTTCTCTCTCTCTCTCTCTCTCTCTCTCTCTCTCTCTCAACCTCCAAACCCTTTTGACTCAGCACTGATATATGTGACTGATGGCCAATCTGCACATTCTCCCTCTCTACTGAATTTCACTCCTTCCTGCAATTTGTTTTATTGATCCCCTCTTTTCAGTGGAGTCACAATGAATCTCCAGTCGAGGGCAGAACTTGGCTGGTGCTGCGCTTCTCTTTCTCTCCAATAGCGCCTCTTCTTTGCCTGTCACTCATCCGCACATATGGAAATGGGCCCTGTGAGGCTCCATGCTCTGTATTAAATACTCCAGACGTTTAAGCTGATGAGCAATCCGTGTAGTCCTGTGTCTTGGATGACTGGGGCCTAATGATGATCAGAGGCAGAGCCGAGGCACCGATAGGAACTCCCACTCATCAAAAGACCTTTTACTCATCAGCTACATGCTTTTGACTTCATGGCACTTGGGGTAATTATCCTCTCATATCTCATTTTGGTTTTTATGAATTTGCCCTAATTTGTGTGAGATATGAAACTTACTATACCTCTCTGTCATTCTCACAACCAAGTCTTTTTTCCGGAGGGCTTTATCTCCTTTGGATAACTTAATAAAGACCTTATCTAGGAACAGTGTGTGTGAGTGTGTGTGTGTGTGTGTGTGTGTGTGTGTGTGTGTGTGTGTGTGTCTATATGTGTGTGTGGGTGGTTTTGGCAATTTGGCACAATTATTTGAGTAAATACAAATAATTTAAGGAAATACGAAATACAGTTTTCTGCTATTTACAGTCCTTGCTAGACTGCTACTGTAGGCACCCACATAATCTGAAGGGTGTTTGGGGGATGGAGAGGGGGGGTTGGTGGGGCAGTGTTGGGTGGCTGTGGGGGGTATGTTAGGGGGCTGTTGGGGGGAGGGGGGGCGGGTGGCAAGTCCACCTTGCGGTTTCTGCCAAGAAAATGCAGTCTAGTTTAAATTAACAAATAGATATTAACCAAATTAACAACTAGATATCATACATTTTCCACCAGCCTGTTTACACAGGTAAACTTAAGTGATCATGTTTTAAAAAGGAAAATAAAACATTGCTGCTTTTGTTTAAATCACTAAATGGGACAGGACCTAATAACATTTTGTGCACTTCAACTTTTATGTTAACCATTTTATGCCTTTATTAATTTCATCCATTTCATCCTTTTCTATCTTTTTTTACTTTTCTTTTACTTTTGTAGACCACCTTCCTTTGTGTATGAAATGCAATTCTATAAAACTGACTTGTCTTTTCTTGTGCCGTAAAAAATTCTTTACGTGTCACTCAGTGAATGAATCATATGTCAGTAACATCATTTTGTCAAGGTTGAATTAAAATGCTTGTTTGTGATCTGTGATGTTTAGAGGTTAGTTGGAAAAGTTGTTTAGAGGTTTAAATGGACTTTGTCGTATTAAATGGACATCTTTCTTGTTCTGCATTGTATTAAATCAGCATTGGTTTGTTTTGGTATTAGCACATTGCCTTGTGTGTAGTATGTAAATTTCTAATCCACCATCATTTACTAGTTGTTTTTATATCTTTTTCCATAGCCCACTGTTTTCTCCTGCAGTGCCTTTGTCTTGGCCTTGACCGAATCCTGGTAAACGACAATCATTTAAGCCCTTTTGAAAGGTCAGGGTGGAGAACATTGGTTCCTAGTGTCTGTCTGTGTCTATCTGGCGGCCTCCTGCCTCTGAAGTTTCACAGGCTTCTTCTTCTTCTTCTTCTTCTTCTTCTTCTTCTTCTTTGTTCTTCTTCTTCTTCTTCGTTCTTCTTCTTCTTCTTCTTCTTCGTCTTCGTTCTTCTTCTTCCTTGTTCTTCTTCTCATCCTGCAGGCAGCCGTTAGTAGTTGGACAATTTTATTCCATGGAGCCTCCCAGTCCACCCCTGTCTGTGCGTCTGCTTCCTCTTGACTCCATTTGAACTCTCCTCCTTATTGACTCTCAGTGGTGGTCTCACAGACACCGGGCCCACTCTGTTTTCATGCTGCTCCTTAATGACCTGTCTTGTACAATTGGTTTCACTACTCTCACTGTTATCAAGTTTGGAATTAAGTTCCAGGCACACATTCTGATGTTTTACGCACACACCTCAAACAAATACATTCACCAAAAGTCAGGTACAGAGACACATACACATACATGCACACACACAGGCATGCATACAGTATGCACCCCCCCCCCCCCCCTCTCTCTCTCTCTCTCTCTCACACACACACACACACACACACACACACACACACAGAGCGAGAGAGTCAGCTGTCTGCCTGTAGTGGTTGAGGTAGGCCTCTGTGCTGGCTGCTGACCCCGGGTTAGCGTGGTGTTTGTGGGCCAGCGGTGAAGTGTGTGTGTGTGTAGTGTCTCTTATGTCTGTGGACTCAGCTCCCGGCCTCTTCAGCAGCGTGTGCCTGGCCATGAATATAACATATCCTGTCTGCTATCTGTCCTGACCCCTGCTCTGCTGTGCTTTACAAGCATGCTCTCTGCTGCTGCTTGCACCACCACCCCCGCTTCCCCTGCACGAACGAGTGGAAGAGAGAATAGAGAGGGATAGAGAGAGAGAGGGGAAGAGAAGGAAAAAGAGTTATGAAAGGAGACCATGAATGTTTCATGTCCCAGGCTGTCTCTTGCAACAGGAGATGACTTGCTCTTTGAGAGAGTTTTGGTGTAGACTTGTATGTATGCATTTAAATAGATTTAGAATCAATGTTTTCTCTGAGATGCATTTCAGCTTGGAGCTCTGTCCTTTTTCAGATTTAACTGCCTGCCGCGCTGCAGCTGGACCGCACTGTTTAAACAGGGCAGCAAGCGTAGTCCAGTTTGGTTGTAAGATTTCCTCAGGCAAAATCTTTGCACTAAGCCTTGTTTCAAAGCTGCCCTGCTATGAATGGTCCTGCCCACACATCGCCGGACTAGAAGACATGGCCTTCTGATAGGGCCTTCTTACTCAGGTGATCTTCCTCAAGCTGTGCAACACAGTCGATAAAATGGTGGACATGAATTGGATCTTGCGTTGCCCTGAGATCTTTCCTCTGGGCTGGGTTTGATGAAGGAGAGCGGGAAGGAAGAGTGGGATGAGGGGTGGAGATACAGAAGGGGTTGAAGGAAGTATGATTGAGACTGGTGAAGGAGATGGAGAGATGTGTGTGTGAGTCGGGGGGGGGGGGGGGGCAGAATAGGGTCCATTTTGTGAGTAAAGAGGATCGTGAAGAAGATGAGCAGGAGAAAAGGAGCGAAGATGAAAAGATGACAGAAGAACAGGGTCTGATGAAGAAATGGGAGGAGTGCAGGAATGAAAGAGGAGTAATCGGGATGAGAGAGATGGAGATGAAAGGAGAAGCCTCTGAGCCTCACAACATCCACCAACAGCTGATGGCCCTGATAATGGAAGCAGAATTCCTGTCATTTCCTTTACACCAGTGTCCGGTGTTTTTCCATGGGGATATGGAAGGGAGTTAGTTTGTCCAGAGAAAGGATAGCCTTGGAAAGCTCATGGACTGCTTTACAGCTCAGTATGGCCACCAGGCTTATTTGTACAGTACTTTTTTGCTTTTGATAGGGAATCAATCAAAAAAGGTTTTTACCTCTGACACAATGGAGCCACAACCCAGACAAGTATTTTCATTTTCATACACTTGTTAATCCCACCCAAGATGAGTGGGAGATGACAGCTAGGTGTCCAGACCAGGCTAAATCTCAGATTGAGGTAATAGGCTAGAGGAAGGGAGTTCCTCAGGGATTCCTCGGATGCCACCATACTGTTTTCACTCCAGCAATTCTGTAACAGTATTTAACCACTCCTGTCTCAGTTAGTTCTTTATGGATTTAAGGCAAATAAGTAAGCTTATCCAGCAACTCTTAAGGGATATGGAGGCTTTAAAACATCACTGGTAGACATTCTATCAATCATAATTCATTTCTTAATCTCCACCAGTGCACATTCTCTGGTTGGGCTCTCTCCCTTCTGAAGTGATTGGGGATGGGGAGTCTCTCGTCACATTAGGTCACAATGGCATATGCTGACAAATACCAGTGCTGTAATGAGTTTTGAGGCGGAAGCTGGAGACTCATCTGGAGCGGGGCTGATAGATAGGTAATCGGGACGGGACACATGTTTCTCTGTGAGTCAGGCGTTTGACACGGCTGCCTCATTACCACCAGGCCGGCCAACCGCCTGTGTATGTGTGTGTTTTTTTTTTTTTCCTACCGCCACCTTTTGTCTTTCATCAGGGTAAGGCGGTTTTCATATGTGTGGGTGTGTGTGTTGTTGCCCTGCAGCTCCACGCTTCCGTGGAGGGGATTAATATTTCTCATTAGGACTGGGAGCAGCGAGCCCGTCTGTTCACACGGTTCACATGTAAATAAACAGCCGTGTCCTTGACTGGCAACCATGCGACACACAGGCAATTATCGGCCTTCAGAAGCCAAAGCCCCTCAATCGCTTCCCAGCGTTCATCCTCGTTGCCCTGTCCGTCGCTCCCTTGGCTTTCAAGGTTTCCCTTTCTTCATCATATGCCTCCCACACTCCCTGTGGCCCTCCCTCCTGGCTCTATCACATCCTGATTTTATGATAATTGGCACCGTTAAAGCCCCATTTCTCATCTGTCTTGTCTCGCCCCGCCGGTGTTCACCATTGTTATGGAGAGACGTACCTGGAGACCAGAGGAGAGAGGAGGTGAAGGAAAAGAGAGAAGGGAGCAAAAGAAGCTGGGGGTTGGGGGGGGAGGGGGGGGGGCATTTTCTCCCCTAGCAGCATAATGATCAGTGGCCATTCCTAAAACTGAGACATCCGCCATCACACTGGTTTGTAGGAGTATTTTGTTTACTCGGTCTGTTTTGGCTGTTTGTAATGATTTGAGTTTCACCCGGAGAATGGCTTGAGGCTTGGATGTGAATAACATCCCATTAAATGTTTTCAAATCATGTAGACAAGCCATATGAAGCATATTTTTTTAGGTAAATTGATGGTAAACCAAACAGACATTTTTCGAGTCTTAAGTTCCTGAGATGCAGGATCTTTATGGAAAAAAATAAGTTGTTGCAAAGTTCTGTACACATACATGGAAACACAGTTTTGTTTAGTTTATTAAATATTCTACACAACCTGGTCTCTGCTTATGCAGTTGACTTTTCACATTTTTAAACACTAGGAACAGTCCAATGTCTTTTATGCAAATAGCAGGGAAATAAAAATGAACTAGCCTCTGGCAAGTCACATAGTTCCGATGGGTATGGTAATGGAGACACCAGAGAGATTTGTAAGTGAATCACTTGATAGGCCCTTGATATTGTTTGACATCTTTTTCAAAGGTTAATAGAAATTTCCGTATCTGTGTGAGAGCGTGGGTAGGTGACAGAGTAGGAGTGTGTGATGTCCGGCAGTGTGTGTGTGTGTATTTCTGGGTGTGCATGCCTTTGTTACGTGTATCTAAATGCACAGTCATACATCGCACATTTAAATCAGAGGGCAAAGTGTGAAGACAGGCGTGAAATAGCAATAACAACACATTATGCAGCAACACATGATCCAGATTTCATCACATTAGCCAAATGATAACCCTCTGATCACGATTTAGCAGGTCCCACACCAAGCCCTTTCATTTGACCTTGGGGAACTGAACCCCTCTGAGCAAGGCCTCACTAGCATGGTGTGCATCACCAATTGTAAGGGAACCACTGAGAATTAGATGCCATTTGGTGTATTCCTGTGCAACACCAAATGGCTTTTGAAAAACAGTTTTACATACATATACACCCACGTGGTGAAGGAGATGAGATGAAGGAGAGGCCAGATTCTGCATAAGCCTTTAAACAGAAGCATGGCCAATGCGCTCAGCCGGAGATCAGGCTTTCTCTCTTGAGTCGCCAGCTGGAAAACCTGTCCGTCATGGTCCAATACTACCAGACGTTTGGCACCGGCTCCGAGTCGGCTCTCCCGGACGCCCAGGAGGCGGCATCTTCAAAGCCCGCATAGACGGCTTCACCCTGTCTTGAACCTTCCGCGAGCTAAAAGTAAATTCTTGTCGGATGGTGGAGTGTTTCGCGGCCTTTGGTGTGCGTGGAGTGACTCTCATGGGATGCTATCTTGACATTGTGTTTTGCTGAATGATGTTATGGAGCTGCTGCTATGTCCAACCAGCCATGAACTCCTGACCACATCAAGACTGAATGTGAGGTTGTCAAAAATGGAGTTTGGTAAGACTCTTACTGTTATAAAGCAAGGACACTGTGTGTGTGTGTGTGTGTGTGTGTGTATGTGTGTGTGTGTGTGTATGGATGAGTGTGTGTGAGTGAAAGAGAGTGAGAGAGAGATTTCAATTCAAGCCTGTCAAAAGAAAACAGAGGGAACATGAGGGATGGAGATGCAGTGGGAAATATGCTACTTACTGCATGTCCATCAGGCTTAAAAAGATGAAATTGCAAAAACATAATCATTTGAGCAGCCAACGGAGCCTATGAAAGTGGAGCAAAAGAGGGACACGCACATGGCAAGAGCAGCCCAATATCAAAAGCACCAAAGCTAATACATGAAAGGCTGAAACGCTCTGGGTTCATTTGTTTGTCCTTGCCTTCCTATTGGAAACTTCTGGGCTCCTACTGTGAAGACACATAAACTTTATTTTTGATGTTTGGGGACTGTGGACGTATACATTCTATACGTCATCTGTATCTGTATACATTCCATTCCTAAAGATACACTCAAAAGTGCTTTTAAACTTTTCTTATTAAATGACTTTCTATATAGAGTGTTCGGTCTGGAGAGAGTGGTGGATTAGGTCATGGGAAGGCTGGGATTGACCTGATGCCAATCCCAGGACCTCCTCTAATCTCAGGGTCATCGGGATTAGACTAACCGATGAAAGCATGCCACTTATTTCGTCATTGTGAGATAAATCACATACGCTATCAAATAGGCCCTACTTCCTGTAATCTCTTAAATGCCATGAAATAACGCACACAAACCTGATTCAGAATTTTTGGTTTGCTGTCAAAAGAATAAGGTCCATGCTGATTTATTTCACCTGTGTTGCCGCAGTGGGCAAATGGGGACAGGCATTTAAAAGCGACATGTTAATGATTATAACCGCTACCTTGCTCGGCAGCGCCACTTAATGCTTTAATGGCCCTGATTTCGGCAAGTCCTTAAAAAGATAATGAAAATGAAAAGAAAAATGAACTTGAGGTTCAGTAGCTCAGTGGTGTTGAGGTGTAATTTTTAGCCTTTCATCAACATTAAAAACGCGTTAATTGGAGATGGTAGGGCCAATGAGGAAGAGAAATTGATGATGCCCTCTTCGTGGGAAACCTGGCTATAATAGTTTTGAGTGGGAAAATATTTCACGATGAAAGTTCTGTCTTGAATTGGGCTGAAACTCAAAAACCACATAGACATACACTACTCCAGCAAACCAACATGTTATCTATATAATGAATTAGGAATAAATGTATCCCCTTAGAATTAAACTTTTTTCTCTAATTAACTCAATGCTGTTAATTGCCTAAAAGCATGGTATATGACAACATGACAACCAGACTCCCTGATCAACAACCAAGATTACACGGTGGGCTAATTTTACTGTGTTTAATTTAGCAATTTTTTTTATTGAAGGACACAGTTATTTTCAAATGGCAGAAGAATATGTGCCATGGCTGGTTTCCATGGTTGGAGGCCATTGGTGTTGTGATGAAAAGAAAGCCAAAGATAGAACAATAGGTATGAGGCCGGAAGGAGTACGAGCGTAATTAGAGCTGCACTCTGCCCGACTCCCACAAAATTAATCAAGTGCACAAAGACTCAATAGAGTGTCCGTCACGTTAATTACCAGGGTAACGGTAGAAGGAGAGAAAGGGGGAGAGAGGGAGAAAGAGAGAGAGAGAAGGAGAGAGGGAGAGATCACAGGCTAAGAAGAGGAAAACACTGCGGCGTTTAGCTGATGTTGCAGTGGTAGCAGATGCTTTGAGACCTCACTCACACGCCGGGGCTCTCTGTTTCTCCACCTCCTACACCTTGTCTTATTCTCACCGTCTCCCCTGCTTCATTTTCCCTGCTCCCCTCACCATTCTTCTCCCTCTCCCTCTTCTTCCTCCCCCCCATCTTCCCTCTCTCTGTTTTTCAACGTTTCTCTCTCCATATCTCTCTGTCTCAACCCCCTTCCTTTCACCAGCTCTTGCTGCTCCATTTCTCATCCTGCTTCTTTCCTGGGCTTTCTTTATGCCGAGTGATCACTTCCTGCAGCTCTGGAACCCGGCCAGCCCTTTGGTCATTAATAGTGATTGACAGGACGCTCGTCCGCTCTACCCACCTCTCTTTTCACTCTCAGGGCTGGGGAATTAAACATCGACATCATTGTGTCAACGGCAACTGGGACCGCACTGTTTCACTTCACCCTTGTGAAGTCATTGAGCTCGCTCAGCCGCTTGTGTAGTTGGGTAGAGGTGGCTGCTCGTTCTTTTGCTTTTGCCTGAGCCTATATGGAATGGTATTGGCTAGGGGTGGGCAATATAGACGATATATACCGTATGCAATATGAATTTTGCCAATGATAGAGATTTTGGGTCATATCGCCATACCGTGATAGGCTCATTGCGTTTCCACAACCATGTGAAAAAATGTTGACCTGTAGCTTCACCTTATTGATAGTACCTTTTCATTCTTACAACGAAACTGTAACAGCCTATAAATTGAACAGCTACTGCCTGACACAAATGCAGCTTACCAGTTTACTTCTGTGTGAATTTGAGAGTCCAATATAACCTCCGAACGATGACTAAACAACTGTTGTACATATTGACTTTATGCTATGGTAACCATTAAGAAATTGGTTATGCTGTAAGTTACATACCAAAGTGTACCGTGATATATATCATCTACCGTCTATGGTTCAAAATATATCGCAATATAAATTTTAGACTGTATCGCCCACCCCTAGTATTGGCTTGTATGCACTATTTCAGTTGTTAATGTATACTGTTTATATATAGTTATGTCACTTGAGTGTATATGCGCCCCCCCCCCCCTCGCTCCATCCATCCCTTCAAGCCTAGAGCGGTGGCAGATTGATGGGTCAGTGTTGTGGGTGGTACGGTGCTTTTGTGCGGGGGCGCTGCTGATGTCAGCCTGAGTCTAATCCAGGCTGTGATGGACTGTTTGAAACACAACCTAAATATGACGAACTTGTAAACCGCTTATTACAGTCTCCATGCTGGGATCCATATTAAGAAGAATGTTTCATACAGATAATTACAGTACAGGAAGTGTCCTATGGGAGATCATCCGCTTGAAAAAATCTCTTATTAGCACACCCGTGGTGGTCTTCTATGTTAAATACTCCCAACTTTCCACCCCTTATGTGCACTTAAGCTTAATGGTGACATTAATTAACGGCAATCTCAGATTTGCCAGCTTCAAGAGACTGCTAAAGGGAGTGTTCTACCTTCTCTGTGTCTCGTTGGAGCCAAGTGAATTGATCAAAGTTGGGAAGATTAGGAGATCTTCTTCTGACCTGAGGCTGTGTTGAATGAGAGGAAAAGCATAGAAAATCCCAGTCCCAGTCATGTTCTCCCCATATCACCTGCCTGTACCTTAGAGCACAGAGGCTGCTTACAATCCCCTGTGCCTCTCTCCCAGCTCTCCCGCCCCCCTCCACCACTGCCTCCACCTCTCCTCTTCTCCTCTCACTTCCCTCCCTGCTGCCTTCGGCAGGGGAGCCGATTCATCACAAATCATTAAAATACAGGAAGACGGGGAGAAAAGGCATGGAAGTCTTTGCCAGCATCATGGTGCAGTCTTTCATCCTCTCCTCCACGCTTCTGTCTTTCTTTTTTTTGCCTTTCCTCACTCTTACTTTCTTCACTATATCACTTCCTTCTCTCCTTCTCTCACACACTCAGCTTTTTTCTCTCGCAAAAAAAAAAAAAACGCCCCTGCGGAAGACTTTACCAGGAAGCCTTCACGTCAAGTTTACAAGCAGAGATGGAGCAACTAACCATGGGTAGAGTTAGCGCCGCAGGTTAGCGCCCTGCTAGCCGAAGGAAGCTATTAGCTTTTAGCGCTGTCACAGAAAAACTGGAAGTGTGAGGTCAGTGGAATAACAGTGTGAAGGCTGAGAGGTTCAGCACTTTGTAGAGTGATGATGCAGAGTTTAGTACTGCTGAAGCAGAGCCTTTTGAGCTTGACATGTGGCAGCAGGACGGAGACAGAAGGCTGGAGAGGAAAGGAAGAATCGTTGTTGGTTGTTTGGGCTAGAAGTGGGAAATGAGGCCAGATAAACATGCAGCTCTCCACTGGTCAATACATTTTCATAGTGCATTAGGCAGGAATCAGCATTTGTTTCTGTTACATCATCCTGACCCGCCCCTCCCCCACACGTTAATACGATAAGCACTCTTGTCCCAGGCGCCGGGACGGAAAGGTAATGTTAGGGAAACATTGAAATTTGGTACACTGAGCTGTAGGTCAATGGAGAATGGGATGATCACAGTTTGTATGTATGTTATGTGTGTCTTAATGTATGTGTTTTTTTTCTGCTTATTTAATTTGAGCAGAGAAATTGATGAATGGTTTCCAGTGACAAGTAACACTTCAATCTCACATTGAGAGAATGGTGTGTAAACACCGGTCTGCAGTATTAAAGTTCGTCTTTCAAAGTGCAGGAATCTGCCATCACCCTGAAACTATCTCACTATCTTATGTCACTGCCCTCAAACTTTAAAATGATGAGCATAATTTGCTCTCGTCTTTATAATCCAAAGGCAAAGAAGTCCATTTAAACCAGTTAGCCTGCAGTCTTCTTGAGAGATTTTTCCCCCTGTCCAGGACATGCATGAAGCTTTCTGTGAGGAGAAGCTGATTGCTAACACAGTCTGGATGCATTGGCCACAGACTAATGGGGAAAGATGGCATTGGGGATGAAACGGTGCAGCCCTCTTCCGGCCCCCTTGTCTGCTCTAAGCCACGGAGGTCACCAACAGGCCTCAGCTGTTCCATTAGGACACAGTTTCATCTGCAGAGGAGTAGGTCATCTGGCCGGGCAACAAGCAGTGTTAGTGAGTGAGCATGTGAGAGTGTGTGTGTGTGTGTGTGTGCGTGTGTGTGTGTGTGAGCGAAAGAGCCAGAATGAGAAGGATGAACAAGATAATAACAATAAAGGCATCAGGTTTTATTATTCAGGCTGTTTTGACAGGGGATAATCTGCACTGTAACCTGACTCTGGGGAAGGCCTGAGAGAGGTGGGGGTTGGGTGTGTATGGGGGGGGGGGGTGGCTGAGAGAGGGAGAGAGAGAGAGGGAGAGAGA
>JAGFZM010002155.1:0-11402 GCA_017657215.1 Limnothrissa miodon | reverse complement strand
TAGAAAGGCGACAGTTTGAAATTCAACCATAACAAACTGACTGTGGTTTCACTTTGGAAATAAAGCTGCAATTGGATTCGTTTTGTCAGACAGTACATGGACACACTTCTAGAAGGCAGAGACAAAAGGTTCATAAACCCGTTTCCTTTTTTCTCGTGGGAAAGCGGAATACCAAAAGGCTCTCCCTGCAATTCCAGATGATTAGACTGCCTGGTGCTCCGTGCCTGTGCTTATACTAGCACTGATTAAATGTTATAACCTCAGTTTTCACTTTAAGCTGATCCAATGTCATTCTAAATAAGTTTTATTGACCCTTATACGTGACACCGCAGAGCCAATTAAAAGCCAGTGGAATGCATCCAAACCGCTGTGAATACATTGCAGAGATACTGCCAAATACCTCCACATTACCTCAGATTTATGTCAAACGCTTGAGCTGGGATGAAAAAAAGAAAGTGACGCAGAAGCACATAGCAGCCTGCTGTACTCTTAATTCCCCATGGCAACGTTTTTGTTTCCGGCTTTTTAGAGCCTGAAGTCTCTTGTTAAACTAAGGAGGTAAAGAAAAACAAAGCTGATAAGAATTATGAAACATGACTTTCCATCTGCTACAAAGCAACAGAGAAGGGTGACTGTGTCTGCTAATGCAAAAAAAAGAAATAAAAAATCCAAAATCTGACAGGCAGATGGTAGAGTGGCCCAGCATATTCAGTGAGCTGGAGTCCTTTTAAAGCTGAGAGGTGAATGACTCCATCCCTAGCATGTGCTGGAGGCGCCCGCATCCTCTGCTTCATTGGAGGAAATGAGGGGGATCCCTAACCTCTGGCACTGATGGAGATTAAACCACCGGTCATGGCTAAGATCACAGTGACTGTTTAATGAAAAATGCCTCATGTGAGATTTGTATGAGAGCCACAACTCTCTCTCTCTCTCTCTCTCTCTCTCTCTCTCTCTCTCTCTCTCTCTCTCACTCACTCACTACTTCTTTCTCTCTTTTAACAGTTATCTGGTTCTGATCCCTTAACTGCTGTGTTACTGTAGCACAATCTCAGATACACAGCTGCTACATGCTGTTTAATCCTCTGGTGTAGTCTACTGTAATAACAACAGCATGGCAGCTGCTGCATATTCAAGTGTGAGTGAGCAAAGTCAATTTATTACCACAAAACAGTGTAAAAAATGTATAAAACCGTTTCTCTGGAGAGCATGCTAAAAAATTGTCAGGTTTTCCCATGTTCTGTGCCTCATCAAGGAGCTATGAATTATAAATACACTATGCAGTCACTGCTAGGAAAAAAGAAACTCTGCTGACCAGTTTTTTTTTTTTTTTTTTAATATTTAATGAATTTATTTTTCATGTATTTATTTTCAGCAAAGTCAGAGATGAAAGCGTGCCATCCCTGCCTGTGGCAGCTGGGTCACCTGTTGAGATGGACAGTTTATGGCCTTTTTCAATCACCGGCCTCAGCTGTCACCACGGCTCCCACTGGGGCTCCATATCTGCAGCCGACAGCAGGAGGAGGGAGACGATGGGTGGGGGTGGATGTGGGGATGGAGAGGGGACAGTTGGATGGAGGGATGGAGGGAGGGTGGAGCTGTCTGTCTGTGGCGAGGGACTGCAATATCAGCGTCTCGCTGACATGCATACTGTAGAGGTCCTTTTCATGGGGCGGGGGTGGATAGGAGAGGAGAGAGAGAGATGGATAGACAGAAGGTCATCAGCCTGTGATGTGGCCTTGGGCCAAGAGAAGGATGCCATATCTTCCTGTCTCGTCTCTTCTGTCTTCTCAAACACACCCCATCATCCCCACCCTCATCCCCAAATCCTTCTCTTTATCTCTCGACATCTCTGCTCAGCCTCCAGAGCTTTTAGCACATGCAGGTGAACAACAGAACAAGAGAGAGAGAGAGAGACAAAAGAGTAAGGAAAATAATATTCATGTATGCGAATATGAGGCTCCCCTGAATGGTTCATCAGGAGGCTAAACCCCCAAATTCGATCAGGTACCTGCATTTGGCATCAAAAGGTACAAGCAGACTCTCAACTGGAGTCTGTCTCTGCAATTCTCAATGGATTTCATCTCACCACGAGCAGCAGTAGGCTACATAATATCGTCTAATTAGGACTTAGCATGGCATGACTACAATCAGCACGTCCGTGACGTCTGCCGCTGTAAACTTCTGACCTGCGCATTTCTTTTCGCATTCTTTCCTTCTCATTCTCATTTCACATTCTTTCCTTCTCGTTTTATTTCCAGCGTATTATTAAAAATCAAACCCAGCAGAGGGAACAAACAAGCCCGAAGGAACAAGGCTCCATGGATCCACGACTGATCTCCGGTACCCTATTACTCTGGATAGATTTCCCTTCGCCCTAACCAGAACACAATGGATTTCCAAGATGGTTGGTCCCTAGTGATCATCCGCAACAGTGACAATGGCCACCAGGCTTTTGCAGACAAAAGCACACAGATCGTCATGACGATGCACACAGCCAGTGAACACTGTTGCAGTTACCTGTAATTTCAATATGGACACCATTGATTTTTCACAATTTCTTGATCCATGGTGAATACTTTAGGGAGAGGGCTATACATAGCAATTCAATTTCTTTCTTCATTCCACTTTCTCATGAAATTTGTATTCATTTTAAGTAATGTTTAGTTAACAGTGGTCAGTTCATACGTAGTGTTTAGATAATAGTATAAAACCCTGACCTGAGGTATATAGTGCCGCTTATATTCAGTGAATTACTGTTCATTAACGGATGCTGTTTTTTCCCCCATCTATAGTATACTGTACTCACTTGACAATCAAGCCTGATATATTTTTGGGTCTGGTGGCTCGATCCACAGAGGAAATTGCTGGTATGTGGTAAGTTTGTGACATAGGAATTGATCCATACATACCACTGAAAATCCATGGCATAGTGGTAGTGTGCAGTTGTTGTGCTGCACATGCAAAGTAATGCAAAGTATTTATGCAAAGTATTTATGCAAAGAAATATAATTCTTAGGAGCACATTATCTCCAGGGAGAGCACATGGCATTGTTTGCTGATGCTAATCCTTAGCTGTGTGCACTGCTATACAAGTTGCCACTGCCATAGGATTCAGTTGTGCTTGAAGTGAGCCTTGCATTGACATGAAGCTGAGTTAATCACTGTAAGATCCGCAGTCTACATCTCTAATCCTCTAATAGACAAAGAGTGAGCCTTGGTTGAATGAGTTAACTACTGCATGCACAGCCACATCATCAGAGCCCCCCAACCCCCCGTCGTTTTCACATACAGTTAATTGGCAAATGCTTGAAAAAGGCTCATCTCACCTCCAAGTTAACGCCACATCGCCACGTCACGGATGCCACGTATCACATGTGTGTGTGTTTGTGACAATGTCCAAGTCCTGCCCTCGATGACACACCTTTCTGTATCACGTGCCGCTAAATATGCAGTCCAATGCAAATGAGGTACATGGTGGTGATTAGCTGTGTCAATGGGGGGTTGTCAGCTTGGGGACAGGGCAGTGGGCAGTATGGAGAGCAGACGGAGGATAGAGGGATCGAGAAAAAAGAAAAAGAGAGAGAAATGTGTGTGTGTGTGTGGGGGGGGGGTCGAAGAGAGGGAGAAAGAGCTCCTTAAGGCTGATGGGAAAGCAACGACTGCACCTGTTCCGAGGCCTCATTTGCATTGCATTGCTCACCTGGCAAGGTGACAAAAACTGAAATACTGCCAATTCATATGTCAAAGGCTGACTTTGACTTTCAAAAAGAGGTACTCAATATGTCAGGGATGGAAAGGATATTGCACCAGCACGAGCCCGCTCACTCTGAAGAAGCTGAATCAAAATGGTACTGAGTCCTTAATTGGCCCTTGGAGCCTACTAGAGCCGTGTCCTAATCCAATCCTCACCCTGGGACTAGATTCCTCACAACTCTGAGCATTAGTTAGTGTCTACACAAACAGGTCTAGTCAGCTAGTTGAGGTAGCAAAAAAACGCTGAGCCAGTCATCGCTATAAAAATGAGATTCCACTGAATCCCAAAAAATTTCATAATCCATTAGGGCTACCTTGTTTTGCACATGCGGCCGCCCGGCACATGACCAGGTGGAGCGTGTGCATCTGAGCACACCTGCTACCAAAGCCTAATTGGCAGTCTTGCATGACAACTCTGCATGGTAAGCACTTCAATGGCCCCCCTCCCACCACCCCACCCCCCAAAAAAACCCAAACAAAACGCTGAGACTCTCCTTTCATGACGCTCTTCCTGTTGTTCCGCCCGTGAACGCAGTGGCACATTAGAACAACATATGCCCAAACAGGTGCCTATGTACCACCAGAGGAGCGAGTGACCAGCAGGTAACTGTTGGCAAAGAAAGACAAAAAAAGGCAACACCTGAACATGGCTGGCTTGTATTTACACTGTCGACGCAAACATGGCTTGTTCTTTATTAATAAATCAGCAGTGAGCAGCAACATGATAGCGCTGCTCTGACCTTTAACGTCCACTCCGCTATGGGTTGAGTGGAGCTCAGCATATCACCACGTGAAGGCAAAGTTACCGTTCGGGCAGGTCTCGAATGCCTCGGCCTGTCTCTCAAATCAGCCCGGCTGCACTGCCACAATGACAACAGCAATAACGCTGAAGCAAACAAACGCACAAACAAAATACGCTAACACGTGATGAAACTGGAAGAGCTGTTTGGGGCCTCACGTGGCTCTGGTGAACAAGAACAAACAATAATGCCGATCGACCGGTGTGTGCTAAACGATGACGGCTTCTCCTCCCTCCTCCTGATTAGAGGCAGTAAGTTCTCGTATTCGCAGAATAATAACGACTTTCTTTTTTTCTACTGTATCAGCTTTTGACAGACATCACACTGAGTTGCCTTAGTGTGTATATGTATGTGCGTGTATATATATATGTGTATTTGTGTGTGTGTGTGTGTGTCTTTCTGTTATTTATTAGCTTTTATTGTTCTGGCTTGTGCCACCATTTCCTTTTAATTACATTTCCAAGCACCAGTGTGATTGAAAGAATGTGAAGCAGAAGGGGGGAGGACGGAGGGGGCTGGAGACAAGCTCCAGAGAAAGAAAAAAATGAAAATGGCTTTTTTTCAACCCCCCTTTTCCTCTCTCTTTCTTCTGAAGCGCTGAATTGCAACATCTCACACTGATAAGACGTGCTTTTCTGCAAGACTTCTCCTCCCAGCTGATTACGCTCGCCATTGTTCGGCTGTCTGGAATTGGAGACGTACCGGATACACACTCTCGGGATTCTAAATTGGGCTGCTGTTAAGCACCTCAGCATGTGCTAGAACTGTGCACGGGCAAAAGGATATAGCACATCATCCACATCATTTCATAAGAAAAGCTATGTAGTCATTATTCGACACGACCCACAGAGGGACATGGTTTAGGGTTAAATATGGAGACAAGATGGAGAGACTCCCTGTTGGGAAGACCCAGGGAGCCATCAGATAGCCCCACAAACACCTCTATCAGATACTACCACAAAAACACACCCTCCCCAAGCGACTGCTGAGAAGCGCTCCCGTGTCGGAAAGAATAACTGTCTAGACCGGCCATAGAGGCTTAAGTGCTTTAATGTCATTAGACCATGTCAACAGCCACCGGGGGAGAAAACAATCGAGTGGCAAAAATCAAATTCAAAAGAGTCCACGGAGAGTGTGGCGTGAGACCTCACCTCACTGTGTCACAAGTCAGAGCTACTGTCAGTGTGTGTGTGTTTCTGTCTATCTCTCTGTCCCCGCTCCATTTTCCCTTCATTTTGTTTTTCTTTTACTGTCTGGTTTCGTCGGCTTGTCTATTTCTGTCTCTTTCCGGGCCTTTATCACTGTCACAACACTCAAAAATTGCCCCCATCCCACCCATCCTACACCATCTCATCCTCCTCTGTGCCAACGCAGATGAACTGCCAACTGGGGCAGCTGAGGGCATGAAGGGGATTAGAGGTTCGGGCAGCAGTGATTGACCGACAGCTGCCCTCCAGCTTCCCAGTGGATGGACCAGGCGTCAGTCAGAGGAATGTGCCAATCAGGAGCTGAGGGAGGGTCGTTTGGGGTTTAGCTGAAAGGCAAGGCGCCTGTCAACCACTGCTGACGGGTAAACTCTCAGCGGGCACCAGGACAGTAGGCATACGCGATGTTACCATGACAACTATATTATATTATTGTTAGACAAGGGATTGGCGTGCGTATGCATGTGGTGAGGTGATGTCTTGAAAACTTAGAACATTCCAAGTTTAACAGTCCATAGAGTCAATAGAGTTCAAATATTTACTGTATTAAAGAAGGGCCAAAAACAAATTAGGTTACCCAATTATGTGAGCTATGGGTAGGGGGTTGTAAAAAGGGGTGACAAAACCACAGTGCTGTCACTCTAATCCAATGTCATCCTTCCAGCTTCACCCAGCAATGACTCACACCACATGGGAATTTCAAAGGAACAAACAGGTTGTGTTTTCCAGCCTAACAAACAAACAGACCTCTCCACAGAGGCCATGTCTTCCTTCTGCTGCTTATTTTCTGTCACGTCTTGAGCCAAGGCAATTTAGAATGGCACTTCCCACAGCTGTGCCACCCATTTATTTGTCAGAATGCTGATGACGGCCGTAATAAGGCGTCCTTAGTCTACACGGCGCAGCTCAGGCAGTTTATGTTAGGCTCCCTGTCTGTGAAGCCAGTGATGGTGATGTGATCACTTACTTGCACTCAGGATAAATAATATTACTTTTAAAGCTTGTTTGGATACCTCTTACTGGAGAATGATCCATAATGCACAAGGAAATGGTAGGTTTAACTCTTCCTTCAGCTGACAAACAGAGAAACAGAGTGCACGCTGCCATGATATCCCTGTATTGCGGACTACAAACTAACAATTGGCCTCACTCTTCCACGAGATCAATAACAACCACTGGAGGGTGGAGAGAGAGACCTAGAAGCTCAATGCTGTTGTTCATCCGACTGAAAAACCTGAAGCACAGAGGGCAAAGGAGGTGGAATATAAATCCTCCTCCCTCTCGCTGGCGTGCTAGTGAGAACCACAGCACTGATGTGTACCACCACCTGTGTAATATCCACAATGTGGTGCAGCAGTTAAGAGCAGAGGCAGCCATTTTGTCCAATAAGAGCACGCACAGGTTGAGTTGTGTGGGGCAAACGCACTGGAGCTGGAACTGGGAGGGTAAGTGGCGCATGCTGTCTACTGACAAAAACACACACAGCTTTCAAAACATAAAAAATAATAAAACGGGACCAGAGGCCTTTAGTTAACACAAATGTAATCTGTGAATTTGCTCATGTCTTTGGGTTATGAAATTTTGAAGAAAAACCCAATAAAACAAAATAAAACAATAGCAGCATTTGATGATGTTTCTAGAATAATCTCCATGTTGTTCCCTTTTGCTCCGTCCTCATGTCTTCTGCATGGAGCTGGAGTGGAGGGGGTGGAGAGGAGGAAAGAGAAATTAATAACTTTTCTTTTAATCAAACGCAGGGGTTGAGTGGTTTTATGGCACTGTGCAGCACTCCGGCACGAATGGCGGCGGCGGCCCGGTGACAGCCAATCAGTCAGCTCCTAGTGGCGGGGCCTCGCCTTGTGCATCCCATCATTAAAGCGTCTCGTGGTCTGGGCCAGGCAAACACAGCACACAGTCACAAAACAGGACGCAGCGGGAAACACGCTTGACCCCGGTGAGCGCATCGCTCATCCCTGAACGAGTCGCGATAAAACAAAACTGTTTCACCACGACCCTTTAAACTTTCTACTTCATCCTCCCCCTTTTCTCTCCATCTGTCTCTTTCTTTCTCCCTCCCTCTCTCTCTAAATTTGCCCATCCATCTTTCTTATGTTGCTCATCATCTCTCCTCCTCCCTTTCTCTCAGTCTGCATATATCAGTCACTCCTTTCTTTCCTCTTTCTTATTCTCTCTCTCTCTCTCTCTCTCTCTCTCTTCTCTCTAAGGGAGGAGATGTGACAGTGTCAGTGCTGAGGCCCTGAGGACAGCTGTAAAGAGGATTAGCAGGGGCAGGTCCAGCCGGCTAACACTTCCCTAACAGGTGCTGATCGTCACATCCACCAGGGAGTACCAACCCAGTTGAATGTCAGAGACGGACAGATAGATCGGCAGACAGACACAGAGACAGCCCTCTGGAACCCACAATAACTACAGCTCTTACTGCACAGTGTGTGTGTGTGTATGTGTGTGTGTGTGTGTGAGAGAGAGAGAGTGTGAGTCTGTGTGTGTGTGTGTGTGTGTCCCATGAAAGGCTAACTGCTGTAGGAGACAGACATGCATGCCATTCAATGCTTAAACAAACACAACCTTCTCAAGGGAATATGCTAAAGTAAAGACGACTATAAAGACACTAGCCATTATGACATTACAACATGACTCACATGCACAGCAGTCTCTGTTTGTCCTTTCATCATCACTTTAAAGAGCCAGCCAATCTGAAGGTGCTATAGCAGAGGTGCCCATCAATCTGCACTGACAGCCATGGCATCACATCCCTCATCTGGCATTTTCCACAGCGTCATCACAAACGTGCTGGCGGACAGTGAGTGTGTGCGTGTGTGTGTGTGTGTGTGTTTGATTGGGAGGGATGGGGCTACATTAAAACAGACCACCGCTGTCAGCATTGTTGGCGCACGCAGTAAAAGCAGAACTCTAATCTGCTGATGTACTTCAGTAATGGTCGTCTAAATCACAAAGGTGCATGCTTCCATTGCTGCTCCTGCACCACATCAGGACCTGCCTTTACTTCACTGCCCTGGGGAGATATTTGGGGGGGGGGGGGTGTAGAGTGGCAATGGTGAGAGTGGGCAGAGGTGACTATGACCAGATGAGGAGGCTTACTGTGTTTGTGTGTGGCTGGGGACTAGCGAAATGGGCACACACACACACACACACACACACACACACCCAAACACACATGCTGCTGTCAACTGGAACAAAACCAAAGGCGCCACACAAGGCAGTGGATTTGCATACACAACATCAGCCTTAGCTAAGCTGCCACACGAAAGGCACAGAGAGATCGAAAGAGAGAGAGAGAGAGAGAGAGAGAGAGAGAAAGAAAAAAAGGAGTGCAAGAAAGGAGAAGAGCGCAAGAGCTCTCTAATGACTGCTTTGGATTAGAGAATGGAAATAAAGAGTCTCCCAGAGACGCGGCTGGGAGGGCTTAGGGAGGCCAAAGGAAGGGAGAGACAAAAGCAGAAGCGAGGAGGACGAGAAAGAAAAATTTACAGAACAGAGAGGAAGAGGAGACGGACACGGATGTATCATTATCATTATGGGATGCTTGTACTGCACACGGAATGCCGATCCACAGGAACTGGTTGAGCTTCTGGGTGACTCATGCTAAAGTGATGTCATTATCACAAAGCCTCCATTTTCTCCATTCACAGTGGTGTGGTGGAGACTGAGAATGAAAACCAAAGCCAGAAAAGTGGCTACTTGAACTGTCAGTTAGGGATTCAAATAGGGATTCAAATCTGAAAAGACTAGAAATTGTTTAATGATGTGTTGAGTGTTCATCAGAAAGAAGGTTAATTGGTGCTGCCTTGGCATAGAGCAGTGGTTCTTAACCTGGGTTCGATCGAACCCTAGGGGTTCGGTGAGTCGGTTCGGCAGAGCCTCCGCCGAGGCCCGGAGGTCCGAACACAACCAAATTATTGTGTAAATTTGTGACGACGCCCCGAGGGGTTCGATAATTGAGCGTATGAAACTGGTGGGGTTCGGTACCTCCAACAAGGTTAAGAACCTCTGGCATAGACAGTAGGACTGTAAAATAGGCATTTTCTGAGCTGCAACATGTACAGTAAGTTGTGAAATACTTTTGGTTTGGAGTCATATTGAACGCAGCTTCACATTTACTCACATTATGTGGTGGGTTGTAAGACTTTCGGAAGACAGATTGGAGCTACATTGCTTGCTACCTTCAGAGATCTAAGCAACCCAATCCTTAGGCATTTTTGTTTTAATGTCAACACAGTTGTGTGATTGCACTACACCCTTGAAGGCTTTACACACAGCTCCTTTAAACTGCAATCAGCATCTTGCACAGTGGCGCACTGATAGACCAGGAGTGCCCAGTGTGTGCTGGGATGGCGACGGGGGGGAGGGTGTAGTATTGTATAATGATCTCGAATCAGGAAGCGCCTGTGGGTTCAGACCCATCCCAGAGTCTGGCAGGGAAGAGCCAGTGAGCCCCCCATAACTCAGTCAGGCCCCTGTAGAGTGATGGCGGGTTCAGGTGGGGGTCAGGGATGATGCTGGGCCAGGCAGACTGGGCTGTAAATTACCCACGATGAGTTGGCAGAGGGAAAATGAATGGGAAAGGCAAACGTGTGTGTGTGTGTGTGTGTGTTGAAAGTGTACACATATTGTGTGTGTGTGTGTGTGTGAGAGTGAGTGTGAGTGAGTGAGCATTGGGCTGAAGGGGTAATAAGTGTGCATGTGTGTGTGTTTGGGGGTGGGGTGTTGGGAATGCATAGCGTGTTTGTGTGTGTGTGTGTGTGTGTGTGTGTGTGTGTGTAGGATTGAGGGGATATTCCCATGTGAATTTCTATCTGTGTGATGGCACCAGATCTCATTTGAATGCTCTCACACAGTTAAAGCCTGACAGGAGACTCTGAGCCGGTGACTGTAAATGAAATAACCTGCCCGCTATCGGACATTCGCATTAGTTAACAACTATAACTGAATCTGCAATTCATCATCTTCTCCGTATCCGTACAGCAAAGTCAGAGTCTGCACATTAAGAGCTGCCAAGGTACAATATGAACTAGATTGCATTTTCTCGGCAGAACCGCCGCAAGGTGGACTTGCCACCAACAACTGGTCTGGTTTAGATGCGACAAGCCTTTGAATTCAACCCAAAGCCGTAATCAGTACACCAATGCTTTCCTCTGGTCAAGTCAAATATTGCCCAAACTTGCCAGAACTGTGGGGCGCGAGACTATAAAAGACAGTTATTTGGGGTGTGCCAATCTCGGCTTTATCTAAGCAAAGGGTTAACTATCTTAATCTAGAACACGGGTTCTTTGTTGGGCCAGGAACCCCTTATTTTCAATGGGCAATCCTAATTGCAACAAAAATGTAAACATTTAGTATATCAAATTGTTAGATAGGCCTATTAGATGTTAGATGTTATTTTGTAGCTATTTTTTTTTTTAACTCAATGGCAATATGCATTTGGGGGTTCTTGGTCCCCATTTTGAGAACCAAGGATCTAGTAAATGTCTTAATTTTTTTTAATGCTAATAATTGTTTCTTATGTGCGTTTATGCTGGGTGACTTATTTGAGATGAAAAAAGTAATGTAATTATTCTAATGTACTGTACACACTTTTAATGTAGTAACCCTGTATCTTCCTTAC
>JAGFZM010002154.1:84204-113364 GCA_017657215.1 Limnothrissa miodon | reverse complement strand
TCCTGCCGAGAACTGCCGTGACAACACTCGTAAGAAAGACACCTGGCCACATTTATCGGAACCTTAAGCAGTGGTGTTCTTCCTCTTACTTTTTGTTGAAATGCATTTGTTGTTGTTTTAGAGTGCCGTCTGAAGCTTGAATCTGTGAAGCTGGAGAAGCAGTTGATTGTGAATGGACAGGAGTCTAAATGTTACTCTGTTGAGCCAGTGCTGCGTTGTCTGCCTGGTTGCTTCCCAGTGAAGACCATGTCAGTCACTGTTGGATTCCACTGTCTGCCCACTGGTGAGTTTTAGATATCATCATCCTTGAAAACTATACAAAATGCGTCCCTGGTTGTGATCATGATTAACTGAAACTACTCATATATTTTTATAAATGTATAAAAAACTGATTCTTGTGATGTGAAGAGCATGTTTAACTTAACTCCTTGTATTTTTTCTATCTGTAGACTCCATGACCCAATCTCTGGATCTGAACATCTCTCAGAAGAATGTGGACCTCAGGGAGGTGACTGAGGCCCATGTGGCTTGCCAGTGCAGTGCAGAGTGTGCATAGAATATTTGAAAGTCCAGTCCATATATATTTATGGACTTCATGTATGCAATCTTGCCCTGAAATGAATAAAAATTGAGCTTTTACATTTGACTCCAGAATGTCATTATTTCCATACACCAGTACATACAAAATGTAAAGGTAATTTTTATTATTAACTATTTAATAAAAGTATTATAAAAGTAATTATTTCAATAAAAGTAATTTTATTATTATTTGTATTATTATTATTGTTGTTGTTGTTGTTGTTGTTGTTGTTGTTATTATTATTATTATTATTATTATTATTAACTACATAGACATGTTCTGACAGAAGAAATACTCTGATCTAATCTAAAATATATTATCTAAAATATACTCTAATCATCATTCTTACCATTTGAGACAGACAAGACAGGACAGGACAGACAAAACAAGTGTACAGGTGCAGCAGGAATATATACGGTGGCCCTGAAGTGCAAACCACATTAACCAAAAACTAAACACAAAAACAAACTGAGAAACACAAACAAAAACAGAACAAAACAAAATTAAGAATCACAAAAACAAAATTGAGAAACACAAAAAAATAAGAATCACAAATACAGAATTGAGAAGCACAAAAATCTAATGAAGAAGCACAAAAACAAAATTGAGAAGCATAAAGACTAATTAAGAATCACAAAATAAAGTAAGAAGCACAAAAAATGAGAAACACAAAAACGAAATTGAGAAGCACAAAAAAAAGAATCACACACAAAAAAAGAAAAACACAATTACATTAAGAAGCACAAAAAAATGAGAAGCACAAAAAAATAAGAATCACACACACAAAAAAGAAAAACTTCATCACCTTTGACACGCAGCTTGTGTTTTTGTTTGAGAACTTGCCACATGGTTTGATATGCAAACAATTGTCCTGGTCCTCGAAGTTCGGCCAAAATGTCACGCCTCACCTCAGGAAGTGGAGAGTAGTTGCCTCGTCTGTGCAGTCCAGATTCTTTTAAATGTGTTTTCAGTGTTCGCATACTTATTGAAATGTCATGATTACACTTGAGCATATTTAGTATCACCTCGTATGTATGTCCTGAATCAAAATATTCTCGAATAGCGGCAGCAACATTTGGGTCAGCGGTAATGTTCATATTTGAAGAAATGCGCTTCAGCAGAGTATCTTCCGGTTCTAAAGACAAACAGATCGGTTGTCCAATCAGTGATGTCTCCTGTTGCTGACTGGTACCTACCCTTTCCGGTTTCTTAATGTAGTTGTGTTTTTCTTTTTTGTGTGTGTGATTCTTCTTTTTTTGTGCTTCTGAATTTTCTTTTTGTGCTTCTCATTTTTTTTGTGCTTCTTAATGTAATTGTGTTTTTCTTTTTTGTGTGTGATTCTTCTTTTTTTGTGCTTCTCAATTTAGTTTTTGTGTTTCTCATTTTTTGTGCTTCTTAAAGACCCACTCCAGTCATTTTTTTGACACTGTATTTGCAATATAGTTCGTTATAAAGTTGCACTAATCAGTTTTTTTCATGAAAAAATCTCTTCATATGGTCTAAATAATAACCATACAGATCCATACCTCCACACCGATCCCTGAAATTGAGATTTCCTCGGAACTAAAACTGTGGTTCCAGACAAGTATTCTAGAATCCCGTCCAAGACCGTTTATCTATGAGTCTATGACGCATAAGCTCTCCCGTTTGATAACTTCACAGCCTAAAAGCTGGCCCACACTACACGACTTTATAATCTTATAAGATTTTTTCGGGAGTACACCACACACTAAAAGAGAATCTTAGCCGACGTTTTCCTTTCCACGATCGTATAAGATTGGAACGTTCAAGGGAACACAGCACACTACAAGAACATTCGGCCAGACTTACCATTTGCGCTCAATTTTTACTATGGCTGATTAGGTTTGTGTTGATGGAAGCAAAACGATTTAGGCTACTGCCCAATACTCTGCTGGTTTGTTCTGACTAGTGAGTGATCAGAGAAGATGTCAACGCCAGTGCTTGAGAAAATACTCGCTTTCTGTGTTTGTAATACATACATACAGGCTAAAACGTTTGTAAATAGCCTATTGTGGCGTAGCCTATAGCCTACTCTGAGCAGAAGAGCTGGCAAAAAGACTCCCATAGTCAAGTTCATTCATTTTAGCTGGCCTGCTGTCAATGAGTTCTTATTTTACCTGAATGATAGAGAAGAGATATAACCAAACGTTTAGCCTATCAGAGCATCTTCATTCACAACATTTAGCAAAAGAAGCAGAAGAGAAAAGCTGCATAGAAGTATTTGCGTTGAGGGAAAGAAAACGATTTAGGCAATGCTAACAGGTAGAGGATTTAAGGAACATTTTAAGAATGACAGCAGAGGAGTTTGAGGTGTTTAGGCCTAAAAGTTGCGCCAATCAAGGAACAAAACACCAAGATTAGAAAGGCTGTCAGTGGCTGCGAACGACTAGCTGTAATGCTGGAACTGCTCTGATTAACGTTAACTAGTTCACCGTGACCTAAGTGTTTCCCATAAAATGACTGACGTTGGCCCATCATAATTTAATGTTACCATACCATAGCCTAAACATGTCCACTCACACAGTGGCTATTTAAACAAAACCTGATATTTTAATCAGTTGTAACAATAAAACCTGTGCTTACCTATTCTGTGAACTCCAAATCTTAGCAAATTCACTGACGTCGGTATCCTTGGCTAAGTAGCAGTAAGCTACTGAATGTGGACAAGGCTATGGATAGGCTATTTAAAAAATCCATTACACGTCTAATCCCCAGAAATTAGAAGTCGCATGCTTCCACTTTTTTCTTTTTCATTTATTTTCTGACCATAACAGTGGGTTTAGTTTATAAGCAGTTTAGTTTAGTGGGTACTCTAGTAAACCCTGGTTTAGTTGCTGCCGATGACTTGAATTTTGACAACGAGAATGTTTGCTCTCAAACAGCGCTATAAGAACATTTTTGAGCACAATCAATCGTGAGAAGTAAAATGATTGGACCAACATATTTCCTAGTATGGCATTTATTTTTATGACAGTCTGAATGTGAGAATAAAACCAAACAAATGAAGTAATTGCAATTATTATTTTTTTTATCCAGGGTCAAACTAATCTGCCGTATTAAATGTAGGGCTACTTAAGAAAAGGAGGAGGGATGACGTTAAAAAAAAATTTAAGCCCTTAATATCACTTATTAAACATAAAACACACAACACAAATATGTGAAAATGCAAAAAAACATGATTTTTGCCGGAGTGGGTCTTTAATTTATTTTGTGATTCTTAATTTATTTTTATTCTTCTCAATTTTGTTTTTGTGCTTCTTATTTAGATTTTTGTGCTTCTCAATTTTGTATTTGTGATTCTTATTTTTTTTTTTGTTTCTCAATTTTGTTTTTGTGATTCTTAATTTTGTTTTGTTCTGTTTTTGTTTGTGTTTCTCAGTTTGTTTTTGTGTTTAGTTTTTGGTTAATGTGGTTTGCACTTCAGGGCCACCGTAAAATATATCCTAACCCATAATAGCAGTATGGTTAACACATTAGTTACAATGTAAAATGTAAATGTATAACAAAACACGCGCCCACACACACAGAAAATAAAAAAAAATAAAGTTCAGAAAACACTAAACTTATCATGCAGAGTAGCTTAGAGGGATTCTGATTACATAGATTATAGCCATAAATCTTTATAGAATTTTAGAATTAGAATTATATTTAGAATTATAGAATTTTTCGACATATGTAGTAGGCTTAATCAAAATATAACGGATTATCTTACCTGCTGACGTGTTTACTGAAAAAAAAGCAAGGATCATGTTTTGAGGGGCTGGGTTAACACACTGGTGAGCTAGCTGGCTAGCTTTCCTGTCAAGCGACTTTGCTTGCGAATTTACAAGAGGGTGGATTACGGGGGGAGGCTGACATTGGAATCAGTTTCCCCCCTGGATCTAGAAACATGGAGTCACCTGGGGAGGAAGAAGTTTTGGAACGCAGGTAAAATGATCCCACAGTTTACTATACAATTTAATCTAGGTGTTTGACGGTTATCGTAGTTAGCCACCGAATACCCTATCAGCTAAGTTAGCCGATAAGCTAGGTTGACGATAGCGCAGGAACACAACGTATCGTAGAGTTAATCAGCTAGCACCCAGTCTTCATTTTGTTTTATATGTAGCCCTTTCGGTTTCTGCCCAAATATGTTGACAGGAGTTGAAACACATAACCACTGCACCAAAAATTGAGCTGCTAATGCAATAGCTGTATTGCCTAACGTTAGCTGGCTGCCGTTATCAGTAACGTTATCCTAACGTTACAGAAATGTTAGCCTAATCGATGACGGCTAGGAGAACGTTAAGTCATTTGACACAGTGTTTGTTAGTTTTGCAGCAATAACCATATTAAGCATTTTTGACAATTGCGCTGGTAAACATTGTATATTAACTTGAGTGAATTGACTCGTTGTCACAGCGCCTTGCTAATGGTGAGGAGTTAACATTCAAAAAGCTAACTTAGTTTACTCCTCTAGCTTCCCAATGTGCTTGTTAAAGAGACACTTTTATCAGGAGACATCAACCTCATTAACGTGGTGAATGTATTTTTTTCATCAGAACGTTAATTTCCGCAGGCCTCTTCTTCACCTGTTTCCTTTGGAACCAGAAAATCGTATGTAAAAGCTAACTAGCTAGTTAGCGGCAGGCACTTGGCGAACGTGGACAGTCACAACTTAAGCAGTGTAATATGGGGCGTAAAAGTTATGTTTTCCTCCCTCAGTCAGCGTTTTATCGCCGGCAATGCCCCAGTTAGGCTTTGATAACCTATATGCGCCATGTGCCTTTTTTGCCTTGGCAAAGTTGTGAATGTTGTCATCATCATCTACATCTTTTTATCTCTAGCCAGAGAACACTTGACAACAGAATCTCGTGGTTTGTGTGAGAAGTAGAGTTGTTAGGGAACTGATAGACGGTAAAGGGACATTGTGAAGGTAATAACAGAAGTTGGTAGAGAGGGATACTGTATAAACTTGTTGCTGCTTTTAGGCCGTTTTCCACTGGAAAATAATAATGTGATTCTACTTGGGCTATTCTGTCCTCTTTCACCACATCAAATTAGTCTGCTTTGAGACTATTTGTTTTCAGGTCATCAGCTCATTCTTGAGTTTCTCAAGAAATGGTTTCTAATGTCCTTTGGCTCACTGTTCACAAGGGACAATTTATATTAAAAGGGAAGTTAATCAGACCCCAGACTTAGATAGACTTAGATGGGGTGGCATGGAGTTTGAAAGTAGACAGAGAGAAATGAACATGAAACTAAGGCTGAATGCTGATGCTGGAGAAAATGAGGAAGTCCTGGAACTTGGCTTGCATTTTAATTGTCAGTTAAGCTTTTTCAGGATTATAACTCATTCTAACTGAATCTACAAAAAATGTTTTCTCTTAACTATATACAGCAAGTCACAATGTGCGTCCATGAACAAAGTAAACATCTGTTTTGGAAAAGCCAATTCCTGTCATCCATATAGCATACAGTTCTACCTTATGCCAATCTGTAATGTATTACTTAATTGGCTAAGTAAAATTATACTGGAAGTAAGCTCCATAAGATTTCATTTTGAAATGTAAAAATTCATTCAATTTTGGCTGAATACCCTGGCCTAGCATTTTCCACCTAGTTCTGGCTTTACAATATCTCCATGGTTTGGTCATCAACTTTGTGATGTCATGCTCCCTCCAGAGTTCTCTTATTGGCTTTGATTTGTTTGTGATTTACTTTACCATCTTTTTTTGCGCATCCTTTGGACATTGATGATTTTTTAATACAACATATCTGTTTTTAAAACCACCTTGCTATGTAGTCTCAGTGTGTGTTCCTTATGTCTCAGGAGAGAACACTGGAAGCTGCTCTCCAGTCTGAAGACCACAGTGGAGGGCCTGCTATCCACAAACAACCCCAATGTGTGGTCACGTTATGGAGGCCTTCAGCGCCTCCACAAAGACATGACTGGCATTCTGAGCCATGGGCTGAAGAATGAACAGGTATTCTTCAATAGTAGCCCACAGCAACAGTAAAATTCTACATTCTACGGAACAGACCAGATTTAATGGCAAAGTCCAAAACTGTTCACACGTAAACTGGAATAACTTGGAAGACGGTACATAAAGTGTTTCAGTGATGCACACTGGGATGAATGGTAGTTTTTTTTTATTGAAACACTGCAGTGTACACACACTATACTATACACCATACACACCAACGAGTGTCTGTAAAGATTTCTTAATGAATGGTAACGATTTCATTTTATGTCTATAAAATATGTCTACAATTTATGTTTATAAAAAATGTGGTTATTTATGTCAGAGGCATGTCTTATTGTTCTCCAGTATAGATCTATTCTTCTGTATGTCTCAGGTGTATAACAAACAGAAGGACTACTGGCGTTTTGTGTGGTGCGTTCGGTACATCACTCCCCATCTGGCCTCCCATGTGGAACAGGTATAGTACAACCTCACTAACTCACCTGCTGAACGCCTTTTATTCCTTATTATAGTAACTGGTGTGCTCCTCAGAACTGTCAAAATGTGTGTTTAGCAAGTAGAAAGGCTGACCATGTTGAAAATGTGTCCCCCCCTCCCAGTGTTGTGCCTGAACGTGTTCATGGAACGAAAGTTCATGAACTCGTTCATAAATTTGATGAACTTGAACTGAACGTACTCTATTAGTCCCTTATGAACTATACTCATTCTGCGCTCATTCTGGTGTCTGTGAACGGCATGTCCACTCTTTTTAATTTCGTTCAAGGTGTCAGCCTTCTAATACACCGTTCAGTCATGTTAGTTAATCGTTGCATGTGCGCCGAAGTTGCGTGTGCGCCGAAGTTGTGTGAGTGGAGTAGGCTATTGCAGATAGAAATTTCAATTTGGCAACAGTCAGCAGCCACCGCATGCGTCATCAAAACAAAAAGCAGCATGGAGGCTGTGGCAACAAAGCAGCAAAGTGGTTTGCCATTTCTCATGGTTAGGAATTATTAACTTTACCGCACAGAAATTCACTTCAGTAAAGTTAGAAAGAAATGGACAGATTCACACTTGGCGCTTATTAGCCTAATCTTAAACAAAACGATCTTACAACACAATGTGCGGGTCTATTCAACAGCGGTAAGGTAGACAATGAGCTACAAATGATAGGTATTTAAAGAGATACGGATGCAATGAGCAGGAAAGCTTAGGGGCCGTGTGCAAAGTGCAAATAGAATCATGTCTGACTGTGGCAGAAAAATTATAGCTCGCAACATATTGAAGAAAAGAACTCAACTAGTTCATTTTTTGGAGCTGTGAACTTAGTTCAAATATTTGAACTATGAACTGAATTAGTTTCAAAAATGATGAACTATGAACTGAACTAGTTCATGTAGAATGTGAACTTTCCCAACACTGCCCCCTCCCACACACACACACCCTTTTTGTCTTTAGCATGGTTGAAGTATGAAAGACGAACTAACAATAAACAAATGAATGTTCTGTGCAGGCCAGTGCACCTAATACACTTCTGGGACGTTTACATGCAAGGGCAGATTGAATTTTACAGGACAGTGGTTTAATTGGGGACAATGTCCATTTGAAAGCGACCAGCTCTTTTCCTTACTAACCTCTGCCACACAAATGACAGCACATATGGCCTTCTTTGATTGTCATCTTTGTGTGTTGTTGCTTTTCAGGGTTGTTTTAATTTATTTATTTAGAAGTTGACACTATTTATTTCTTTTGTTGTTTACTGTTTCAGTTATATAAGGCCACTTTGTGCAGGATCGACCAGAATTGGTGTTCTTGTTGTGCCACTATGTACAAATCAAAGAAGAGGGAAAAGCTGTGCGTGTGTGTGTGTGTTTGTGTGTTTTGCAGTTCAGCCAGCTGGAACCTGTGCTGAGCAGTGGCATGCAGGTCCATGGGGAGAGCTACAAGGCTGAACGCTGGCTGCTGCACAGTCTCCAGGGTCACTCGCTCTCGGCCCAGCTCAAGCCCCTGCTCAAACACCAGAGCAACACGCACAAATACTACAATGGTACATATTCAGGGCCTCTCTGCCTCAGCTAAAACTGCATTCCAATGCCCCCTAAGCCTTTGCCCCTTGCCCCTTGAAGGAGAAGAGTGATTCAGTCCATGGTTCGATTGTTTGATGTCACCATAGAAAAAAAGAAAAAGAATCAGAGAATTTTACAATGTAGTCTATACAGGAAACTGTTAGCCAACATTAACATTGCATTGGTCACAGGAATATGAAACAGAAAGTGAGTTTCTGTGCCACAGAATATTAGTGTTGGCTGAGAGTTTGTTATTGTTCTTTATTGTCCATGACATTGACCATAACAGGACTTAGAAGGTGGGAATTGGCTTTGTTATTGGCTGATTCTTTGAGTGTTCAGGGTTAGGAATGGGGAGGGGTGTGTGTGAGAGAGAGTTTCTCTTGTTCATGAAAAAAGATGTACATTATTTGATGCTTTTTAACAAATGAATTTCTGAAGTTCTAAATTAACCTTTTTAAATTTATGTTTGAAATGTTCAGCTCAATGGATAAACCATGTGGTTGTTTTTGGGTGGAAATAGCATTCAAGAGCACTCTGGTGCAAGCAACATTGTCAGCGGTCTTTTGAGATTACTTTGAATTGCAGTAGCTGTACTGTACACATGCAGAGGTTGTTGATATGTTACTTTTCCTTCACACCAGATGAGGCGTTTGTTCTGAGTGAACCCCACGTGTCGGCCATGTTTCAGTGCCTGGAAGCGGTAGAACAGAACAACCCCCGGCTACTGGCTCTCATCGACGCTGTCAGAGTAAGGCCTTGTATTGATGCTCGTGCTTGCACTCACTCTCACTGTCCTCTGTGCTGTTTGATACCTAGCTGCATGTGACCAGTTCATTCTTCTCTGTGTGAAATCGATACGAGTGGAACATAATGTGACCTCTGTGTGGGGCGCTACGGCACATTTATGTAGCCGTCAGGCATGTGTGTGTGAGCAGCATAGGTCGGGTATCATAAGGATATGCATGTTGCTTTGTGGTTGCTGTGCTGCACGTAATAGTCTGAAAATGTTTGTGTGTGTCTTGTGCATCTAATGAATGCAGTGTGGTACATGATGAACTTCCAAAAGAACCAGGTGTTCATCTGTAGCCCTGTTTGTACTTGTCCAGCACTTCAGTAATTGTTGTTTTTTTTAAAGAGCTCTGAATAAATGTGGCCTGACTTGACTTGAATTGACTTGAATACTTTGGGCCAAACCTGGTCCTATAACTAAAGCCCAGGGTCAGTTGCATGTGCTCTGTTGCATTTGCTCTGGTTCAAAATTCCTGGGCTGATGGCCCAAAGTATAAATGACAAGGGCTTTTGTGTCTGTCTGTGTTTCTCTGTCTGTGTATCTCCTCTCACTGAGAAACCTCTCCTCTTTGATTGCCGCAGCTCTCCCATCTAAAGGACCCCCCGTCTCTGGGCCTACTCAAGAGCCAGAGCTTGTGCCTGCTCCCAGGGGCTGTGGGAACTTGGAGGACCCCCGAGTCCGCCCAGAATGGTTTGTCCCGACGCATGACCACGTCCCAGTGCTCCCTGAGGGATGGGTCATTCGGCACACCCCTCAGCCTGGCTGAGAGCACCTCAGGTTAGCCTCTGCACCACTAAGCTAGGCTAGGCTATTCTAAGCTTTGCTAGGCTATGCAGTATGCCAAACTATGCTAACCGCTACGTAGGAAGTGTAGCAGCAGTAGCAGCAGCAGCCTCACGAGGAGAATAGCTGCCTCTGTGTACCTCTTTTGTGTGTCCCCTGCTGCCGAGGGAACATATCATGCTCTGAATAGCCTAGGAGTGGCCTGAATGCTTTCCCTGTCCATGCACATAAAGTGCACAGTGTTGAAATTATTTGCATGTGGTTTTTAGTCTTTCTGTGGAGATGTTAAGTGTGGGTGATTAGCAAGTGGAGCAAGGGGAATGTTATCTATTTTAAAAACATTAAGCACACACAGTGCCATTCTCTCTTCCTCTCTCTGCCTCCCTCCCTCTTTTTTTCTCTCTCCGTCTCTCTCGATTTCACTCTATTTCAGATTTTTTTTTTGTTTCTCTAACTCTTTCTCTGTCTGTCTTTGTGCCTCTGACTGGCTGGCCTCAGGCGTTCCCAGGCGGCCCACAGACGTTCCCGAGAGTGCAGTTGGCGCCCCATGGGACTGTGGCAGTGGCGGCACAGGAGAGCAGCAGCAGCAGCAGCAACCTCATCACCCGTCGGCCGTAGGGTCGTCTGGCTCCGTCCCCCGCATCTCGCTGACGGAGCCCCCGACGGGGTCGGCGGGCGAGGCTGGAGACGTGTCGGAGGCGCTGGAGCTGGATGACGGACCGGAGTACCTGGCCATTGGGAACCTGGGGCGCCGCAGTAGGCGACGCGACTCACAGAGCTCCACGCGGAGCAGCGATCCTGGCGAGGGCACTGGCAAGGGAACGGGAACGGGTGCAGGCAGCTGCAGCAGCGGCGGAGAGGTGTCGGGAGGCGGGCAGGGCTATGCCAGTGCCAGTGCCACCGCAGGGCAACTCCGACGATGCTCCTTCTCCGAGGGCCAGAGGGGGCCGGGACGCATTCACAGCAGGGGTCACACGAGGTCACTGTCTGACACTGGAGTCACACAGAAGAGGAGGCTTGGTGAGCAGAGGAATGTGTATGTGTGTGTCTGTTCTGTGTGTAGTTCGAACATGTGTCTAGGGTTCACTAGCTATGTGTTAAGGCTGCGACTGACCAACAGTCTTTATTTTAAACACTGTGTGCTTACAGGAAGCTCTGATGTGTGTTGGAGAATTATTTTCTGTATTGTTTGTTTGTAGTTAATTGCTTTAAAAAGTCTTTTCCCCTTGTATACTACTTAGGCCCTTACTTCCAATCTAGCCTATGATATCTCTGGCTTGCGGGTAACCTTTTCTTCGTGTCTCTTTCTCGCTCTCTCTCTCTCTCTCTCTCTATCTGTCTGTCTTTCTCTTTCTTTCCCTTTCTCTAATTAACTGTCTGTGCTGAAGAAGGAGGACACAGGAAAATCACCATAGTAATAGAGGACCCTGTGGCAGGTCTGCAGCAGCACTTGCTCTTCCTCCTCCTCCTCTGTTCCTTCCATCTCCCTCTGCATGCTCATGCATCCTCTCTCTCTCTACGCCTCCCTGTGCTTTTTGTCACATGTCGCTCAAGTGATCCAGATCAAGCCCAGTCTGCTGCCCTCATCAGATATGGTTGTGATGTGTGAACCGTTGGAAAAATATATAGGCTTTCATTGTTTTGTTTTTTTTGTGTGTGTGTGTTTGTGTTGATTTGACATTATAAATCTGTTCATTGTGTTCAGTTGTTTTTCTGCCATTGACCACCACATATTAAAGGTGCTCTATGCGATGCTGTTCGACGTCACTTCTGCTAACGTTTCACATAAATACAAAACAAAACAGAGCAAGCTCCCCCCAGTGTAATCGTCGTACCTTAGTCAGTATAAGCAGTATAATTATCTCCGTCTTGTAATGTCGCTTTCATGAGATAGCTTTGGAGATAACTGTTATTTTTTATTTTTGCGTGTGAATGCTCAGAGGGGCGGGGGCTCAGAGGTGTACATGGTCAGTCAAGTGTACATAGGGGAAACCCTGTAGACTACCTTATGCTCACAAAAACATGTTCAAAGGAGGCTGTGTTAAGGAGTGACATGTCTAAACAAGCCTCTGTACAGCTCTAGTCATCTGTAAACATGATGAATAAATGATAAATGGAAAAAATATCTATTGTAATCAGGTCCTATACAGTGTAGACTATCTTTGCATCCTTTAAGTTCTCTTAAGTTTGTCCACAGCTGCCTAAATTTGTCAGCTATCACTTTCAGGCTATTAGATTGCTAGCCAGGGTCCTTAGCCACCACGCTAACACCGCCCTTCCTGTGTATATGAAATGCGAGGGCTGAGTTACAGTGTTCCCAGTAAGCCTAAACCCTCAAAGCTGTAACCAGCACTCTGCCTCCTGATTCAAATCAGTTTAGTCTTCTGGGGTTTAGGGGCTAGGAGGGACATTGGAATAGAGACGGGGAACATAAACCCTCAACTCTAATAGTTCCCTGCAGCTGTATTCCAGCTGCTATTGGATGTATGGCAGTTATTCTGATTATACAAAACAATATTTCCTGTACTTATTATTAATACATATTATTAAGCATGAATTCAGTTTTCATTATTCATTTTTTTTGTTTCATTTTTGTTATATTTGATTTTATTAGTTAATGCTGAAGATTCTTACACATCTAAATTCATGTCCTTTTGTTGATTTGCTTATGTATTTCCTCCCATTATAACAGGTTATCATTATGCATTCAGAAACACTTACTGTACTTTCTGTGTGTGTGTGTGTGTGTGTGTGTGATTTCAGAGTCGGCCGGTGATGATGCTTCTGGAAAGAACTATGACCCCTTCTCACCTCACAGTAGTGATCGTAGCACCTCCAGCTCTCTCTACATGGAGTCTAGTGAGTGGAGTCCATAATGGACTTTCAAAAACACACTTTTGGCTTCACAGTGGAGTGTACCCAATATTGTACATGTTATATTAAATGGGTTTTTGTGTGTGTGTGTGTGTGTGTGTGTGTGTACACGTCTGTTTCTTGAGGTGCTAATGGCTCCCAATACAGCAGCGTTCCGGATGGAATGTTCCGGAAACCGTCGGAAGGCCAGAGCCTCATCAGCTACCTTTCTGAGCAGGACTTTGGGAGCTGTGCAGACCTGGAGAAGGTCAGAGAGCAACACCAGACAAACTTGATAGGAGGGTTAAACCTTGAGGGTACAGTGCCAAGGGCTTGAGGCCTAGGGTTGGCTTTAGGCTTACTGACATGAGTTTATTAGGCATTTTTACTTCGTACTTTCGTTTTAGTTGCACTGCTTGCTCTAGAGTTTGGTTCAAGTGGGCCTTGTGGAGTACTTTGAGTGGTGGCGGTTAGGGAACTTGACTGGCATGAAAGTAGCTTGGAAACTGCGTTGGGCAGGACTTGGAGAAAGTCAGAACACAATACCAGCCATTAACACACTTCAGTGAAAGTCTGTCGTTGTCCTGATATAAGGTTCCGTAATCTGATTCAATAGAACCGCTGAAAGTTTTTTTTTTTTTTTCATAGTCAAATACCTTCCATTGTGGGAGGATGGAAAGTTTGATAGAAATAATTGATTATAAAGGCATTACCTGAAGTTAAAAATGTAAGGGACTGAGACAAACTTAATAGGAGGGATAAGCCTTGAGGGCGCAGGGCCAAGGACTTAGGGTGTTTGTCAGTATGTGCTGTATGTGAGGAGTCTCCGGGTCTGGGACATCCAACACACAGCCATAAATATTACTGTTTAAATTTGTGAAAAGTCACCGGGTCTGGGACATCAACACACAGCCCTAGACGGTCAGTAAAACAGTGGAAAAGGCATAGGGCTGGACAATTAATCGCATTTACAATATAATCGCAATTTTGAGAATCACAATTTCAAAATCGCAGAGGTGCGCAATTTTTTTTGTTTTGTAACTGCATAGACTTAATGCATAGACTTGTTTGTTAGCTACACTCTGCACTATGTTAAACAAGGACTGTGGTTCAACGCAACAAGATATTCACTTGAATAAAAATATGCTGATTAATGAGTAGTTCATTTTTTATTTTTAATTAGACGTTGTGTACAAATATGCATATTAATGGGACATATTTGGTGCTTGTGGTTTTTATTGTGAAAAATTGCAATAAAATCGCAATATTGATTGAAAAGAATCGCAATTTTGATTTTTGGCTAAATCGCACAACCCTAGTAGGGCATTTGCTTTGCTTGTATTTAAATAACTGGTACTAAAAAAGGCTTGAAGATGTTCTCTATGGCAATGGTATTAGAGTGCAAAGTCAGATAATGGCAGTAGTGTTTTTCAGTGCAAAGTCAAAAACAAAGAATAGCAGCATTCAACAAAAACAAGAGTAACAGTATTGATGAATAAGGTAGCAGCATTGATAAATAAGTGACCGTGATGGCAAGGCTCTGGCCCTGAAGTAACTGTTAGCTGTGAAAATGTAAGTCGCTTTGGTAAAGCTGTCGGCTGAATGAATGAATGTAATGTAATCTTGTAGTTCTAGACAATCAAATGAAACAAATTGTGAAAAACTGCCTGAATTGTAAATATTGCTCTTAACTGTATATACTGTACATAGTGTCTATATATGCTAAATTGCATTTTGTTACCTTGTATTTTATGCATGTGTAATGACAAAGTTGAATCTTATCTAATCTTGTGTTGGGATACTGGATTCAGCTAACTCCTCTGTTCCGCGCTGTGTGCAGGAGAACGCTCACTTCAGCATCTCGGAGTCACTGATCGCGGCTATCGAGCTGATGAAGTGCAACATGCGTCGGCAGCACGAGGAGGCCTCGGAGGAGGGCGACAGCGACACCGAGATACAACAGCTCAAGCAGAAGATCCGTCTGCGCAGGCAGCAGATCCGCCGCAGCCGGCAACAGCCTAGCACCCTCTCGCACCATGGTAATGACCTCTTGACCTCTCGCACTATGGTAACATGGTATAGCACCACCGCAACAGGTGGTCTCACCTCGTGAATAGCCTGTCACACTATGGTAACATCTCAGGGGATGGGTGCATGGATACTGTGCATTGACTGTGTGAAATGGACAGTATTTTGCCATGTGTGCTAAAAATATTTAGCCTGCCCTGCCCTGTTCCTCTCCAGCATTCCATTCCACAGACAGTGGAGGATCCCGCCGGAGTTCCCAGGATTCTGTTCACCTGTCGGATTCTGGCTCGGCTGGAGAGATTGAGGAGTGTGAGCTTAAAGGTAGAGCAGGAAGTGGCCATGTAGAGTACTGTATGTGTGTTTATGTGTTTTGCGGTTGGATGCATGGAAATTATGTTGTTTTGACTGATAATCATGTCCATCATGTTTCCATCAATCGTGCCTCCATCAACCGTCGTCCATATTTCTCTCTGCGCAAGTTTACAATCTAATAGCACAATAAACCATTTCTATATGATTCCGCTTTGCTCTTAAAACAGCAAATATTTATTTATAATTGCCCCCATTTTAGCATTCCTTGGGGCACACACACAGTACAGTGCAGTTTTTTGTTTGTTTATTGTAAAAAGCTGGGCAAACAGACGACTCCAATCTGTGTTCAGGTTGACCCTCAACAGTACAAGGGTGTGGGGGGTGCATGCTACCACGAGCCTAAAACATGGGCAGAGTCGCATTAACAGCTGGTGGAGGTGTGCGAATGAGTGCGAAAGAGTGCGAGTGAGAAAGAGCGAGTGAGGGTGAGAGAGAGAGAAAGTGTCGACCTGAGTCCCATCTCTGTCCCATAGATGGCTGTGGGGGTGAGACCCTGATGGTGGTTTCCCAGAGGGGCCTTTCCCTGTCGCTCGCCTCCCTCTTTTCAGGTATTTGCTAGGGGGGGCAGTGGAAAGTCCAGGTGGGACACTACATCTGACAGACAGCAGCTGATCTAGGATCAGATCCGGGCCGTATTTGCCTATAATCTGACACTGGATTGGGGCCATAATAATGTTCCATAGTCAGTGGCTGTCTTGTCAGCGCAGCTTATTCCAGTAGAGTTAACCCTAGAGCGACCGCAAAGCCAACCAAAGCATGCCCTCTTAACTGTACCTGTCCCAGCATGTGTTGGTGTGCACCTTACACTAGAAAATGTTCAGTCAAGTCTCAAGTCAGAACATTTTGGAAGTGTTTGTCTGTGCGTGCTGTGTGTGCAAGTGTTACTTTGCTTCTGCTCTGCCATACTAGTAGAGTAGTACACTTCTAATCCCATTCACCCCATAACACCAGTGCCCTAAAAGCCAGAGGAAAAGTTTTCGTCTGTGGCCTATCCATCATAAATGAGGACCACAAGACATCTCCTGAGTACAGCGAAACACCTGGTCTGTCCAGTGGTTGTGCTTTGGGACGTCCCTTTGAAATTCCACCAGTGCTTTGATGATTAGTCGGCTCTTGGGCACGAGTTGTCACCAGACAAACGGCTACACATTCACTCTCTGTGTATGCTCTGTCTGCTCGCAGTGCTTTGGAAATTGATGCTATGCTTTGGCTGCTCTCTTGTCTTGCTTGATCACCATACTTATAGTCATGTACGTCAAAACCCGAAGCACTAAATGTTACATGCTACCCGAAAATTATTAGAAATTATTGACCTTCTGATACCGGCCTTCTAAACATCTGCCTTTAAACTTGTTCACTATGAACTTATTCTAAACATATTCACATTTATAGGTTGAAATATGTGTATTGGTTAAAAACAAGGGTCATGTAGCATGTATGCTTTTTCTTGCTCAGTGTCAACCAAAACATTTCTGTCTGTCTGTTAATTTTGCCTGTGAAAACTATTTTAATCATTATCAATACTAAATAACATTCACCAGTTTCTACCTCAATGTTTACTTTACATTTCTATCTTTTAGAGTGTATCTTATAGTGTTGTATAAAGGGAAATGTGTTTCATTGTTGACTTCTAGCACATGATGTTATGCAGTAATGAAATCACATGTGCTAAATTTAAATCTTTTTCCTGCTGATAGATGCAGACATCAAGAGAAGTGTGACCTCCAGTAGCAGGTCATTTCTCAGCTCTGAGTCCATGTAAGTCACATGACCAACAAACAGTATTCATTGTGTCATCAACTCAGAATGCCTCTAGTTTATAAATACCATGATAAATACGGTATATCTCTGGCTAAAAGTAGTGAAAATTTCAGCGTTAATATTAATGTCCCACCACTCTTCTTGAGTAAAATAAGTAAAATGTGCAGCAAGTGTAAGATGTTTAGCAAGTGTACATTAGTCTTTTTCGTCTGTGACTGGATGTGTAAAATAACAAATGTCTGGGAGATACTTGTGTGTACTTTCTGTAGTGTGAACTCCCTGTAGTGTGTGTTCCCTGTAGTGTGTACACTTTCTTTAGTGTCTACTTCTAGTGTATACTTCCACATTTGTGTGCGTGTGCATGCGCTGATTGTACTTCCTGTAGTGTGTGCATGTGTTGAGTGTACTTCCTGAAGAATGTTTGTGTGTGTGTACACGTCTTCCTGTAGTGTGTACATGTGCTGAATGTTTGTGTTCTCCTCCAGCTCCCCGAGCTTCCTGCAATCCAACTCTGCAGAGTCCGTGGCCATGGGGCTCCTACGGCAGTTTGAAGGCATGCAGCTACCAGCAGCCTCAGAACTGGACTGGCTGGTCCCAGAACATGACGCTCCGCAGAAGGTATGCAACACACACACACACACACACACACACACACACAGACATAGTCCCATGAAAATGTTTCTGCTTACCTACATGCACACTATCTACTGTTACTGTTGCACACTGTTCTACTGTGCTGTCAGTATCTGTATGTTGCAATTGGTATGCATTAGGACACACACAAGCAGACATGCACAGTGAGAGTTTTGCTCACTGACTGTTGTGTTGTTTTCCTCCAGCTTCTTCCCATTCCTGACTCATTGCCCATCTCCCCTGACGACGGTGAGCATGCCGACATCTATAAGTTGCGGATACGAGTGCGTGGCAACCTGGAGTGGGCTCCCCCACGGCCGCAAATCATTTTCAACATCCACCCAGCTCCCAAGTACGCTCACATGGTCCTCAACCCTTTTGTTTTCCGATTGGCCTCATCATTCAAAATGTTATTGTCTGGAATTAGACAATAGATTTATAGACATTATTATATATAGATATAGAGGTATTGGGTCATTATATTATTATATTAGATATTAGAGTTTTCTTGAACAGTAGTTCATGCATCTATATGAATGTACAGTAAGTAAATATAGAGAGCTGTATTAGAGTCCATTTTCATCAGTCAAGTTCCTCTTATTAAACCACAATTTAAATATTAACAGGTAAAAAGTAAATTGAGCCCGAACGAATCAATTGAAGTTCAATTGATAATAAAGTTTACCAAAAAAACTAAACCATTTATTACAGAGTAAGCAACATTTTTATTTAACATGATGAAAAAGAGAAACCCTAAAAAGCCATCTGGCCAAATGCTTGAAAGGTTAATTGATGGATTTTCCCATTTCTGTCCCCCAGGAGGAAAATTGTGGTGGCCAGGCAAAACTACAGATGTGCTGGATGTGGAACACGCATCGATCCAGGTACAGAAATGTGCTGATACATTTCCTAACCATTTCATCATCAAAGTAATGTGTATCAGAGTCTAGAGACTACAGTATTCGCATTGGAAATGTTATGTGTTAGTAGTGGCATATAAAAATTATAAATACACTTTCTATTTTTTAATGAGCAACTCTTGAAAATAGGCTTGCAATATACAATAATTTTCTTTTCTGGGCACATAGTCAACCTGTGTGTGTGCGGGGGCGGGGGGTTGTTATCAAGGTAGTCTTAATTGTAAAGTGCTGGGGAAAACCCTAGATGTTAACCTGTGCAAATCACTTTTGCAATCTCCTGTGCGAATTACTTGTGCAGATCACCTTTGCAATCACCTGTTCAAATACCTGTACAAATCACCTATGCAAACCCCTGTGTTGGCAGACTATATCAAGAGGCTGCGCTACTGCGAATACCTGGGCCGCTACTTCTGCCAGTGTTGCCATGAGAACGCTCAGGCAGTGGTGCCGGGACGGGTCCTGCGCAAGTGGGACTTCAGCAAATACTACGTTAGCAACTTTGCCAGGGACCTACTGGGCAAGATGGCAGGGGACCCCCTCTTCAACCCCAGTGACATTAACAGTGGCCTTTACAAGAAAGTCAAAGCACTGGAGACCGTCAGGGTAGGCACTGGATGAGTGACAATGAATGAATGAATGACTGACGGACAGACAGACAGACAGAAAGAGAACACGCCAAAGTATATGTAAAAAATAAATTCCACCAGCTTACGTTTTCCTCTGATGGCTCTCTTTGCAAATCTGCAAGTCTCTGTCTGGTTTGGAAGGAGTGCTTGTCTATTTTGTCAGGAACAGACCAGAACATTTGCCAAGCACATAGTTGCACAGCACGGTTCCCTCGTCTGAGCTTCCTTCACCCAGAAACAGCAGCTGCTTCGCCTAACAAAAGTTCCAGGAAATGTTCTGGATCCGTGAAATTAGGTGAAACTGTTCCAGGTGTTTGCAGCTTAATACAAAATAATCTGCTGAAAATAATCGGGTTTGCATGACAAGTCTCCATGAAAAGAAACAAACAATAAACAAATAACAAAGAGCGATGTACAGCGGCGGCCATCTTGGATGAGGGCAACGGATCAGGCCGCGATACCTTACTGCATCCATACAAATTGCACAAATAGAGATCATTGTTGCTCACCTCTTTTTGAAAGTGTTTCTGTGTGTGTGTTTGTACAACTGTGTACTTTTAAATAAGTAGTCAATGTAAAATGTTAATGTGGTCCACAATTCCTCTTTTTTTTGTAGGTTTTAAGAGTTCAGCTTTTCCACATGAAGAACCTCTTCAAGACATGTCGCTTGGCCAAAGAGTAAGGATGCCTTTCCTCGTGGAACTTGTGTGCGACTGCTACTGCAACTAATCTTCAGTCAGTTATATTTCCATCTCTCCCTCTCCCCACCGGCTACAGGGTACTGGATCAGTTTGACTCTGTCCCAGGCCACCTGACGGAGGATCTGCACCTGTACTCCCTGAACGACCTGAGTGGGGTGCGCAGTGGAGACCTCGCCCCAAGGCTGCGGGAGCTGCTGCGCCAGGGCACAGCTCACGTGGCCAGCTGTGTGGTAAGGAAGCTCTTCAATTAACACCAATTAACCCTAATCTTAATTAACATCAAATCATGATGGTAAAGGTGGTTACTCCATTTAGTCAGTGAGAAAACACATTCCCAAAAATCCAATTCTTAAACCGGTTTATTTAGGTAGCATGACGACCAGACAACACAAATGTTTTGGCCTAAGCCATCTTCAGGGAAAAGGTGCTGAGGGTTGGGAACTGTTGTGACCTGCTGTATGATAGTGATTAGCAGTGGAACATTATTTAAAGCTGGCAGGCTAGACGCTCAGTCTAGAATAAATGCACATTGAGCACATGAGCATTGAGCAGACAGTTTTATCCAAACAACTTACATTAGTCATCAACTAGAGGTCCTGGTTAGTGAGACATGTTAGCCTGATAAGATAAGAGCTTGGTGTCTGCAACATCTTTTAGGCCCAATGAACGCTGTGTAGCTGTGTATTGAGGAGTGTGTGAAATATCGTTACAGGTCTAATAGACAGACAACATCCATAATTTCACTAAATTTTTACACCTTTTTAAAAGAAGTATGTGACAATAAATTCCTTGAAAGATTTCAGTCTAGAGCAGAATTGTCTCCTTTATTAAAGATGGTAGCCTATATTCTAGAGCAGAATTGTCGTCTTTGTTAAAGATGGTAGTCTAGATTCTACAGTAAAATTGTCTCCTTTGTTTAAGTTGGTAGCCTAAATTCCAGAGCATAATAGTCAGCCTAGATTCTAGAGCAGAAATGATCTTTCCCAGGTTCATGTGTTGTCTAGTACAGTTATGCCCCAGCTGAAATACAAGACCATCCTATACTGCATTGTTCCCTTAACCTTGAAGCATCAAATCTCAGAATTTCAAAGTGTAATTTAGATCCAGTAGTTGACTGCCTCATCTGTTTATTTGTGTGTTTGTTTGTGTTTTTCTCCCTCTGCTCCGTGCAGCTGTGCCAGGCCAAGGGCTTTGTGTGCGAGTTCTGTGGCAACGACAAAGACATCATCTTCCCCTTTGAGCTCATCAAGTGCGAGCGCTGTGAAGGTGAGCCTCCTCTGGTGGTGGGAGGACAGAGCGCCATGGGCTCCTCTCCTACCCCATCCTGGAGAGACTGGAGCTTTCCCGTCCCACGCAGGCTGGCTAAAGTTCTGTTCCAGGGCAGGAGAGAGGGGGAGGGAGGAGAGGAGGAAAAGGAAGATAGAGATGAGGGAGGAGAAAAAGAAAGAACAGGAAGCCTTTTGTCCCTTGAGACAAAGGGAGTGGTAGAGAAGCTGGAAGAGAAGGAGTGGAAAGAGTCTAGAGAGGAGGAAGGAGAGGGTCCCAAAACTGGCGAGCCAAAAAAGGAGACCATAGAGAAACTATTCAGAGCCTTCACCCCAGCCAGACTAATCAATGCCTTCTACACTGACAAGAAAGGTAGTGAGAAAGAGAGAGAGGCAAATGGAGGAGTGGAGAGAGGGAAAGAGGAAGGCAGGGTAGAAGAAAGAGGAGAGAAAGGTGAAGAAAAGAAAAAGCGTAAAAGAAGCCTGTTAAAGAACATCACACATAGAGGATTTGGTAGATCTTTGTGTGAGGAAAGGAATGAAATGGTGCCCAGCAGAAAGGGTGCCTCAGCACATGACCAGACCACTGAGCGTGAAGGAGATGACGAGAGTCAAGTCGACGGAGAACATTCCGAGAAAAGTAGCGATGCTAAAATAGATGAGACTCTAGAAGGGGAACTTGAAACCGCTGTAGGGAAAGACCTAGCCGCTCAAGACAAACCTGAACTGAGAGATGAAACCAAAAGCCACTCTGTCAAGGCGAACAAACCCGGTACAATCTTTGGGTTGTTTACAACAGTCAGAAGAGCTGAGGAGAAGGTAGAGGATGTAGTGAAATGTGCTTGTGGTGTCGCAGAGGAGACAGAGAAGGGGAAGGAAGAGGTGGAGGTTGCAGTGAACTGGAGGTCGAGAAAAACGCGCAAGGCAAGGAGAGTAAGCAAAGGTAGGAGGATGAAGCAACAAGCAAGAGGAGGAGGAGGAGGAGGAGGCAAGGCTGGGGAGGACGAAGCAGAACCTGAGGAGAGCAGAAACGGGTCTCCAGAACTGGTACCATCAGAGTCCAGTCAGAGAAACTCAGACTGACCTGCTCATCCTCACACATCATGTGTGTGTGCATGTGTGTGTGTGTGTGTGCGCGTGGATGTGTGTGTGCATTATTAATATACTTTTTTTTTTTAATGAAATGCCATGTACCATAGTTACGTAACATTTTAACTAAATCGGTCATTTTGAAATTGCTGCCATTATATTTTATTTATTATTTTCTAAAAATAATTCTCACAATTTCATGTGTGACAAATGTTTTCTTTTTTATATATATATTGCACTGTGAGTCTGGCTGCACTGAACTGCACTTGTTGGGTGTAGGGTGTTTGTGAGCAATTGATTCTCCTTTTGCACTTCATTAAGGTGGTGGTTTTATGCGTCTGCTCTGCAGAGGCGTTCTTGCCCTTGAGTCTTTTAGTTTGGTGCTCCTTGGTGGTGGTGGTAGGCAGGCAGCGGCGGGGGGCTGCTTGTTCTGTTGTCTTTTTCTGCTATAAGGCACACATACTGTAGGCCACGTTTTTAGCTTCATTTGCCAGCTCCGTAGAGATGTTGATGGTTAAATTGCTTATTATGGGATTTTTAAGGCTCTCTCGGCCACCTCCAGTGTAGATTTTGTGTTATTTACACAGGTACGCACATTGTAGTCAGAGGAAACAAAACTTAAAATCGTACTTACTACCAACTTGGCCAAGGTGAAAAATCAGTTTTGCCTCGTATGCCATAAAGCCAGGCTTTCTATCTGCAATAGTATGAACATGTATGTTTCTTTTAGTTTGTCTGTTTGTGTTTATTTATGGGATGTTGGCCTAGACTTCAAGTCAGTCAACCTGGCACGTTTCCCGCTGTCGTGGTCTCCAGTCTGTTTGCTGCTGTTGTGTTTATTGGTGGTGGTTGTCCTACAAGTCTGTTTGTCACACTCTACCTCTATTATTACTCTAGCGCTGACTAGATTGTTGTTCAGAATTGTTACAATGCTTTTTAAGCCCTTTTGGCCTGTTTTGAGAGCCGGGTTAAGCTTAGCTTTTAGTTTTGCTCAATAGCTTTTTTTGAAAGACGTTTTTGTATTTTCATGACCCTCAGTATGCAGACAGCAGCTTTCTCAGGCTGAGGCATGGGCCTTAAATATGACCTTCACTAAGTGATCCTTGAATGTATTTTCTATTGAGCCATGGACCTGTTTTTATACAGAACTCCTGTCAATTACTTCATTGTTACTTCATTGTGATGAATAAACATTTTCATTATTTTATTCTGGTTTGTGATTCGCATTAATCCTTTATTTGGGGAGCGATGTGGTACCCTAGTGGTGTCTTCTCTTCCTTCTTTTCATTCTGACATGTGTATCTGTGAAGAGAGATGAGATCAGACTCGGATGTCTGCTGTGAGGCTCAGCTGTGAACATATGAGCAAGAGGCGAAATCAAAATGTTGTCATATTAACCAGCAAGGGAAAGTAAATTGTGTGAATCCATGTGGGAACTAATAGTAAAGTCGCTGGGACTGGCTGTTCTCTGAGCAGAACAGTTCTTCAAGTGGGCCTAGACTTCCACTGAGTTGATTCATCAGTCAACCATACCTAAAGAGCAACACAGCATGGGATAGTTCTGATTACAGCCCCCCCTCCTTCATGAAGTAGCATTACGGTGTCAGGGGTTTACTCTCCCTCCTCCTGTGCCTCCAGACAGTGTTCGACTTTATTTGTTTTTGTTGGGCTCCTCCCCATTGAAACCGGGACTGGTGATTGGTTGTCTAGAGGTCCTGTCAGCTCAGACTCCTGCTAGATGAACCGGTTTGTCCAGGTGATCTGTTGCAACTAGTTGTGAGTGGGAAAAGCCAGAAAAGGGTTCATGTAGTACAGTGTGGTTGAGTGTTTTTTTGATTTCGAAAGTCCTCACTAAGTCAGATTTGTGTTGTTGTTGTTTTTCCTTACTTCCTCACCTCGTTATTGAAGTCTGTTTTCCCAAGTTACTTGTAGAGATGTCTGTGTGTGTGTCTGTGTCCTCATCTATGTGTGTTCACACCTGTGTGTGTGTGTGTGTGTGTTGTTGGTGTGTAAGTGTTTAAGTGTCTGTCTGTCTACCTGTTTGTGTGTGTACATGTATGTGTATGTCTGACTGCCTGTTTGTGTGTGTGTGTGTGTGTGTGTTTACTAATCAGTGTGTTGTCTCCTCTCAGACTTTGCCAACACCACCTGTGTGTGTGTGTGTGTGTGTACACTAATCTGTGTGTGTGTCCTGTCAGACTGTAAGGCGTGCTACCACCAGCTGCGCTCTGTGTGTGTGTGTACGTGTGTGTACTAATCTGTGTGTGTGTGTCTCCTGTCAGACTGTAAGGCGTGCTACCACCGGCTGTGCTTCAAGGGGGGCAAGGAGTGCCCTCGCTGCCGGCGTCTGGCGGAGCGGAGAGAGCGCATGGCTCGCAGGAACATGGAGGAGCAGGAGGACCTGGAGGAGGACGAAGGCGGAGGGGGTAGCTGAGTCACCATGGTGACGGAGGGAGGCGTTGGAGAGGAGTGCAATCCTATCCTTTCTGTCTCTCTATCACTCCCTCCCTCTCTTTCTCTCTCACCCCCCATCTCTCAATCCCCCTCCCCTCTCTCTCATCCCCCCTTTCTTTCCCTCTCCGTCTTTCCCTCAAAACTAAGTACTATGATGAAGTGGCTTACTAGGCAGTTATGCCAGAATCTGATGAATGTCAATTTAACTTTGCAACATTATTATTATTATTTTTCTTTTATGTATTTGAGATGTGTATAATATTTGTGTTTAAATATGATTTATAGCTTGTAAATGCAAGTGTTTAAATGCAGAAATTCTCTTCTGCTTCATTGATTTATCTTAATTTTTCTGTTTTCTTTTTTGTTTCGTTTTTTTTCTTTTAGTTTTGATCGTTTCATAACAGACGCCACTAAAAGCACTGAAATCCTGTTATATTATTGTCATAAAAAAACATTTTATCTTATTTTGTTCATTTCAATATGATTGATTGATTGGAGCTGTTTGTTGACTCCTCAGCTTGCAGTGACACAATGCTTCTCAGCTGCAGTGCATAAAGGACTTGAAACTAAGAAGTTACTCATTTGGTTGTTAGCTATTCTGGAGCAATATCAAGATGTTGATGTGACGGCAACTGTGTGTGTGTGTGCGTGCGTGCGTGCGTGCGTGTGTGTATGCACGCTTGTGTGCTTGAATACTTAAATGCTTAAAAGCTGTATGCACCAGTTAAAACTGCCCCCACCCACCCCATAGTTCTAATCTAATTCAGCCTTTTGTTGATAGACCAGTATGGTTGTGTTTTAATTGCACTGCTATTTTGTTTAGATTACTGGCATCTCTATGGTTCTGGACCACGCAAATTAGTTCCAGGAGTTTAGTCCCCAAACCTCTACGCCATGGGCCATGGCTAATCTCCTCTATGGTTATATTTAATTTTTTAATATTTTAACCTTTCTTGCTTTTAGGGCCATATTGTGTGAAATTTACCTACGGGCATCCTAGCTTCGAGCAAAACAGTCTGACAGTATTTGTTTTCTTTGCTATCCTGCAAATGACTTAAAACAGCACACTATATTGTACTCAGCAGAAGCCTGGTGGCATGCATTTCTTTTTCTTTTATTTTTTTTTTATCTGCCTAAAGTGCTCAAACAATTCTTATTAGACAATATCTGAGTTTGGTAGCTGGTAACACACGCTGTTCATCAGAGAGCCATTGGTTTTGGCGTCACAGTGACCCCTGCAGGTACTGTAGTAACAAGCAATAACACCTTTTTCTTTCTTTTCTTTTCTTCCCTTGCCAACTGTTAAAAGCCCTTATTTGCACTGATACAGGGTAAGAGAGAGAGAGTTTGTGTGTGTGTGTGTGTGTGTGTGTGTGAGAGAGAGAGAGAGGGCCAGAAAGAAGAGGCTGCTTATAAATTGTATTCATATTTTATAATTGTGGATGATGTCTATTTTAAAGCCTGCTGAAGGCCTCCCCAGTTGCTTCCCAGGGTAATATTGGTTAACTGCCTTTTTTATGTAGAGGCCTATTGTAAGATTAAGTGCACTACTGAGAAAGATGTGTTTTACTATTAATATTATTAAATAATAATGTTGGACAATAAAATATTGATTTCACTGTTCTTCTGTCTAAATGTATTGTTTGGTCTTTTAATTTTTAAAAACAATTGATAGTTATAGTTTAGTTTTATTTTATTTTCGTACGCATTGCAAGTCTTGTGCTATATTTGCTGATACAAGGGGTGAGGGGAAGTGGGGAAAAAGTTCCATTACAAACATTACATTCAACACTTTTATTTCTCTTACAGTTAATTTAATCACTACCACTACTTAGTTCTTAAAATACACATTTTAATGGAAACACATTCTAGAGTCAGTTTTCCCTGTTAACTGAATTTTGGAAGGCTATACAAATCCCAAATGCACCACTTACACTCCTTATACCAAAAAAACATTTTATATTATTCGATTACAGCACGTTAAGTTATCCAGGGTTGTCAATAAACTTGACTTCTTCCTCCACACACACACTCCATGTGTGTTGTGTGTGTCAATGGTTGTATGTGTGTGAGTGTGTATATGTGTGTGTCAATGGTAGATCCAGACACACCACATGCAGATGATGACAAGTGCGTAGCAGGTGATGAGGAGCAGGTAGATGCGGAAGAGCAGGAAGTCCAGGATGTATCCCACGTGACACCACTCATCCTGCAGCTCGTTCTCCCTCTGCCAGTCTGAGATGTGCGCACGGATCACAGTCACATCCTGGCAGATCTGAGTCAGCTCTGGCACCGCCAGGGGAAGCACTCCTGCACCTTAGGTCATTAAAACACACACACATAACACGAAAGACAAAAGCAAACTTATGTTCAGGCTTTAGGCCAAGACGCATCAATACACTGGACACCACAAAATCAGCCAATAGGATGATTCTTAAAAGTCTTAAGTGATTCAGCTGCTTCAGAGGCTTCAGATTGAACTCTATCCTTAAACATACTCATATCTTTATTTATTATCCTGTCCTTATACATCCATACATCTTCATTTTTTTATCTTATCCTTTAACATGCAATCTTCATTTGTTTTTCTATTATTTTGGTGGATTTGGGTCTTATTACAATAAACGCCTGGACAACACCATTGTGTGGTGTGGCTATGGCCATCAAATTTAGTTTGCTTTGGCTTCTATTACAATGAACGCCTGGACAACACTTTTGTGTGTTGTGGTTGGGGCCATAACATTTAGGTGGATTTGGCTTTTTTTCTTTTTTTTTATCAACGCAACCCAAATACTCACACCTCCCCCATTCCCTTAGTCCCTCTCCCGCCTTTTAAAGCATTCTTGGGTATCATGAAAGTTTATTATTATTATTATTATTATTATTATCATCTTACTGTTTCTGTCTTGGTTGGACCCTGCGGCCTGGGCAGAGGGCAGGGTAGGCACAGGGGCAGAGCTGTTGCCCTTCCGCCGGATCTCATTCTCCTTGGGCCACCTGTAGCAGATGAGTTTGCCGATGAAGCCCAGCACCACCACCCTCACCCAGCGCGGCACGCCGCGGTACTTCATGGAGTTATGGTGGAGCACATTGGTGATGATCACTGTCTCCAGGAGGCTGAGCACCATCAGGGCCAGACAGACGGAGAAGTAGACACCTGAGAGAGACAGAGGGAGAGAAAGATGGAGAGACAGAGAGAGGAGACAGAAAGAGAGAGAGAAGATAGATAGAGAAAGAGAGAAGAAAAAGAAAGAGAAGAGAGAAAGAGCACAAACACAGAGTTCATGCTAGCCAGCGCTTGTGAGATTTCAGCCATGGGGATTTCATGCTGGTGCTCGGTGCTGATCTGACCTATAATTGGGGTGCCGTTGGCTGTGCTGGGCAGCAGGTCGTTCATGATGAGCAGAAAGACGGTGTAGCCCAAGATAAGAGTCATTTTGAAGGAGGCGCGGTCCACGCTGTGGGGCGGCAGGTAGAAGGACAGGATGTCGATGACCATGAGGAAGGAGCTGGGAATGACAAGGTTGACCACATACAGCATAGGCCGTCTCTTGACAACCACCTAGAGGGGGCAGCAGTGAACCGCACACAACCAGGGATCATGATGAAGTGCAGACAAATAATAAATGTGACGTTTCAAAACATATTCAAAAAAATATTTAGAACATCAATCTATGCAATTATTGTCATAAATAGTAGATTATATTTATAAGATAAATAGTAGATTTTATCTGCATTTTCTCTGCTTATTATGCATCACACCCTCTCAGAGATCATGATGAAGACCAGACAAAAAAAAAACTGACGTTTCAAAACATCAGTCTAGCTACATCAACACAATTTGACAAACATATACTGTAGTATATGTATAACATAAATAGTGGATTTTATTTTGCATTTTTCTTCCTTCTTATTTACCCAGAATGTGATGATGTCCCACTCATCTATGCCAAACTTCAGGATATCAGCCTCTCCCAGGATGACGACCAGCTCCCACTCGCCACTGGTCTCCAGGTACTGCTTGGAGTTCCCAGACATCTCCTCAAAAGAGAGGGCAGGACTCACCCTTACATCCCTAACTGCCAGCCGGAACAAAAAAGAACTCTTTCAACGTTTCAAGGTGAATCACTAACCAGTTTTTGACTCTCACTGAAAACTAGAACATAAAAGGTCTGCCGTGGTACTATTGTAGGTGTAGTGTTATACTGTGGTAGACTTTACTTGTGTGTGTGTGTGTGTCTTTATGCATACTTGTCTGTGTGTATGTGTTTAG